>KN484755.1:33061-45558 GCA_000787095.1 Periophthalmodon schlosseri
TAACATAACATAACATATTTTATTATATTATATTATATTATATTATGTTATATTTTATTTTCAAGTAAACAGTGACAGCTCAGTGAACCAACCATCTACATTTTAAGCCTACTAGGGGTGTTCATTGGTTTATAATAATCACCATTATGGCTGGTTTAAAATGAATGAATGAATATGTTTAAGAATGAATGCACCTATGCTGTAAAAGAGAAAAGATACAATACCGGCTGAGAACCCACACACTGCAGTTGAATAAGCATAAAATTAAGCTACATACTGTTTCTTACAATGTTGTTAATAATAATGTCCCATTTGTGTTCGATTGCATCAAGCCTGTGGTTAACAGGTAATTGATTTGATAAAGTGACCAACTAATCGATCATAGAAATGAGCAGAATTTGAATCTCTAGCATGCAGTAGATTGTTTAGCACCACTTTCTGTGTAGTTTGCTATTTTTTGAGTAATTTCACACGCTGTGCTAGTGTCTTATTTCTAACACTGTTCTTATTCCTGTCTAATTTCTAGGTACCTTTGTGTGTCTGTCCTCTATTGCGTTCACTAATTTGTTCTGACAGGGATGGAGTGAGCCTCATTGAGCGTGTTACAATGATCTTTACACCTGTCCGTTTCAGGTGAAGAGGAAAATTACTGGCAAAAGTATATTGACAGGGAGGAACAGATAAGAGAGGGGAACGCATGCCTGGAAGAACCATACTCATGTTTTGAAATGAAACTCAGCCCCCAGGTGTGTCACTCCAAAACAATCAGTGGGCGGGTATTTTCCCTCCCTATAAGTGACAGCATACAGTCCAACTAGGAAGTGGTGAGACCGAATAGGAACATACAAGCTTGTGTGATTAAGCGGAGGTGTGGGGCGCTGCGTCCTGATTGCCAAAATGCAGTTCTGGGATTTCCTAGGCTGCACTAATGGAGGTATGTACAAGCAGAGGCATACTAACACATAGCTGGCTGTGTTAGGGTTGAATTGGACTGACTGTTTGGGATCTTTGTGCTGTATAGACAGGTATTGAGGGTCTCGTAGGTTGAGAGCTTGAAAGGAATTTGTGCTGCTCACCGCTGTGCAAGCAGTTGCATGTGGAAACCTCGCAGACAGGTAGAGTGTGGCGCATAAACGAAGAAAGCTCAGATATGGTATAACTTATATTTTCTTGGTATTTTGTGTCCAAGAAAAAACTGAAAATAGATAGTTTGTGTTCATGTGACAGCACAACATTCTAGAAACCTTGTAGTTTACAATTGAGCTGGAGGACAGGTCAGAATTGGCTGTCAGATTGCAGATTTGTTGATCTGATTTATGGTTAATATCGCTGTAAGTGTTGGGCCACTTAACATGAAACAGAATCTGGCGCAAATTGCAATGTCTTCTCTGTCAGAATAAATAAACAAAAGAGAAAAAAGATCACAAAAGCTTCAGAAAGTGGTGCCATTATTCAACACCAAAGATTGTTGTCAGTTCTCAGCAAGTTTGTGGAGCCTAACAAATAATAATAGAGTTACATAGGCCCCTCCCCTCCATCTGAAAATATGATCAAATACTAGATCGTCAACCCAGCCCCTTGGAAGGAATCAAAAGTTTATCCTATGCAATGTTTAAATGCTAAGCTCGTCTCCACCAAAACAAAATACAGCAGATGTTTACTGCCATATCTTAGAGATGAATTCCCTGTGTTTCAGTTGTTTTCACATTTCTCTGCAGTTTTCTTTTCCATAAAAACTAAAGGTAATGTCGCATAAAAAGTGCTTGCAGTTATGTAATTGCTTGTAGTTGAGGCATCTCGTAAAAAGGGCTGTCACTTTACAAACACTAATGACTGTGACAAGACAAGCTTAGTGTTGTCTAATTTTTCACTGCATTTTACATTTTAATATTTTAACAATATTATTTTATTTTTTATATTTATGAGTTGCAGAAGTGGCTGTATTGCAGAATAGCATATCGTAATTCTTGTCTTGTTTTAGACATTTATGTATAAAGTTATAACATAACATCCCATAAAATTTCCCCCTATCGTCTAAAAACAAGCTGAACAAGTCATACTTTAGTATTCTCATAAACGTATAGAAGTAACTACGGTACTATGAATCTGTGATATGTAAATTTTTGATCAGCATGGAAATAAGTGACAGTTGTTTTACACAAAATTATTCAAATATGGATCAAAACAAGACTTAAAAAGCATGGCATATTGTACTCAACAACAACAACAGTGGCTAATTTAAACGGCATATTGTACTCAACAACAACAACAACAACAACAGTGGCTAATTTAAATGTGCATTGTCCGGTGCCTTTACCTTCAGTTGTGGTTACATTTTATTGCGCTGGATTGGATTACAGGATAGTCTATTCTGACACCCATCCTGCGCCCGGGGCCGTCTTTTCTGTTTTTCCACTAATACGTATATTTAAGATACCTGATGTGTTGTGTCACTATTCTGCAGCTGTCAGGTTAACATACATTGGATGAGTAGTAGCTTTGTGTAAATAGTTGAGGATATTACTTATGCTTTACATAAATGCTGCACTCAAGTTGGCTTCCATCCCTGGCACAATTTTCCTCTATTTGCATAAATATCTGGCTTGATGCTTTGCTTAAAAATGTGCCCTGGAAACATTTTAATCTTGACCAAAGTTTCATTACCTCTTTTTTCAGTGTGTTTGCATCCCACATATATTGCTGGAATGAAAAATCCTGGTGCAGGGTTATTGGTGTGGTCATCGGTTAGTGTAGGTTATTACAATAAATTTTAGCTTTTGTGTGGGTGTAAAAGATAGAAAAGAGAACTTTTTATTTGTCCCACAATATGGAAATTTCAGTTTTGCAACGTAACCAGTAAACAGTAGAAGAATAAAAATATGCAGTCAAAATCAAGATAACTAACAATTTAAAATTAAACCTTAAATCTAACTGGTTAACTAGAGTAAGAAAATATACTTTGAATAAAATGAAGATACAAAATTTAGTAAAAATACTAATAATAAAATGAGATACAACACAAGTAAAGTAAAACTATCCTACAAAAACATTGTGTACAATAAGTATGCTATGACTGTTTATGTACAGTACAATATATGGACAACAAGACAGGGACAAGTAATACAAAAGCTGGTGAGGGCTACACCATAGCAATGTTGTGCATGGGTAAATTACGGATGACAAATTATTATGTCAGATAGATTACCTTCTTAGCACAGCCAGTCATGTGGCATCCCATGGTAGATTAAAATCCATGACATTCTGCAGTAAAGATGGAGAGCTCTCATATTTTTGTAATTTAGCTGTGTAATATAGTTAAGGAAAAAATGTGTCTTATTATGATCCCTCTTTTCAAGTTGGAGAAATTTCCATAGCTCTAAGACAAGCCTGAAGGTGTATAAATGTGTATTCTTTTAAATGCTGTGGTGTCCTAAGGCTATATTATGCCGGTGTTCTAATCAATGCTATTTCAACTACTCTCCGTCTCAGTCCATCCTCTGTATTATTAATAATAATAATAATAATAATAATAATACATTAGTCTTGTATAGCACTTT
The DNA here is from genome assembly GCA_000787095.1 of Periophthalmodon schlosseri. Classification (NCBI taxonomy): domain Eukaryota; kingdom Metazoa; phylum Chordata; class Actinopteri; order Gobiiformes; family Gobiidae; genus Periophthalmodon; species Periophthalmodon schlosseri. Next base: position 36,619 of record KN484755.1, read on the forward strand.
TCCATAGAGATAGTGATCAGTGCATGATGCAGAGGAAGCCTTTGTTGTCTTGATGTTCAGCTGTGAGTTGTGCAATGCTGTTAGCGGGGTGTCAGCTCTTGCGTAGCCTCGCCGGTCCACTGCCAGAGGCTATGGATTTCTACAGCGAGTGGGAGAAGAGGGAAACAAGATGAGAGTAGGAGAAAGTCTGAAAATATTGTTCTGTTCCAACTGACTGACCGATTTTTCATTACTCTGTTTACTACTATGTATTGTCATTTCTGCTAAATTTACATGAATGGAGTTGTACGAGGACATGGTGTGCATATTTTTGCATGAGTCATTTATTTCTTTCTTCATACACATGTAACCAGGGTGCACTTCTACTTCTACACTGTTGGATTGTAGCAGTGATTCTTTTAGGCTTTGTGAATGGCATTTCACAAACAAGTTGTCTGGTGCAACCTCATATTGGTGTATCAGTAGGTTATTAATACATTAATCCACTGAGTGACTTGTTTGGTTACATAGTAAATACAGAGATGTTTCTATACTGCCTGGCCTTAAAAAATTCACCACATTGATTTAACTAAGCAAATAGATGTGCCCAAAACATAAATCAGCTGACTACCTGGATATTAAATGAGCACGTTATCCCATCATCAGTGCAAGATCTTATCAAAAAAGTAATGCAATACTCAATACTGGACGGAAATAAATATTGTGTAATTGCAAAAGCTTATAGAAATGAGGCCACAGTGAATGTGTGCAGTAATCAAAGCTAAACACAGTCCAATTAAAAAACTGCGACTGTTTTGACCAGGCAGTGAGTATATATAAAACCTAAAAAAACCCATTGTAGTAACATAGATGTATCCCTTTTTTCAGATATTTCCAGGATATCATCGTATTACACTGGTAAGTGAACAACAAAGCACCTGCTTACACATTTCAGCACAACAATATGGTGTGACAGAAATGTGCATTTATACTTTTACTCTATTAACCCAACTCTGCATTTATATATTATGCTATTTATGTTTGAGTATTTTACCCTGTTTGTGCATGGTTATTTTTATATGGCTGACAAATCTGCATTATTTATGAAAGGTATTCTCAATGAGACAAAGTGGTACTGAAGGTTAATTGGATGGCCCTGTGACCAGAATGTTGACAGATTCTATTCAGTCACATTCTGTGGTTGTGTCCTTGGGCAGGACATTTGACCCATGAGGCAAAAGGTCTGATGATCTTTTTATGACAATAAACCAGTGCAATGTGGCGTGTGTAGTCAGGGCTGGCTCAGCCTATAAGCGGACTAACCAGCTGCTTAGGACCCCGAGGCCACCAGAGGGCCCCTGACAATCCTTACATTTATATTGAAAATGAGATAATATGTAAATTTTTATTGGAAACGGGGCTTGTCTGTTTACAGCAGCCTAAATATCCCTCTCAATTGATTACATTTGTTTTTTTTCTATAGTAGCGAAATATCTGCTGCTGCTTACATTTGTTTTTGAGCCGGGCATAGGTGTGGGCAGCTATGTGTTTACTCCGGTGCAAGGACCCCTTCCCCCGAGGTACCTTAGCTGCTTCAGTGCACTTTTGTATGGCTGTTTTACAAGTATGATTGAAAATTAGTAAGTAAGTTTATCTAAAGTCTTGGGCAATGCATCAAAAAACACAAGATGATTGTTTTGGAAAAGACGGTGAGAGGACTCAAAATAGCCTATTATTTAGTTCTTATTCTATTGGACACGACATGCCAGGATGAAACATTAAAGCTGGATGTTTATATAATACATAAAGGATATATATCTGAGCCACATGAACACAGCATGGTGAGTCAGCTTATTAAATTGTCTGCTTTTAATTTTTGGCTATTTCTTTCACAATCAGCCATCAACTAGGCTTCTGTGAACGTTTAGGCTATCGCAGGTTGCTCCTGTTATCAAATTAGTATCATTGATAAACCACTGTCGCATTTGCAGGACGACTGAATGGCCAGTGAACAAGTTGTGACTCGTGAATACGTATTGTATAGGCACATTTACACACATTGTCTGCTAATCACGTATGCAAATGTAAGTTACGTTACTCAACTGCTGACTGTGGTCATAGTATAGTGACCATAGTTAGGAATTTTTTGTCAGAGGTGGATAGTACTCAGTTACTCGAGTAGGCTACATTTACTTGAGTAACCCTTTTAAAAATTCAATTGTAATAGTGATCTGACACCATACTTACTTTTTACTCTTACTTGATTAAAAGTTTTGCTTAAAGCACTACTTTGTACTTTTACGTGAGTAGCCAATATTATTTTGAAGTGTACTATTATTGAGTACAACTTTGGCTTTTGCCCTACCCACCTTTGCATTTTATAATGTAAATGTAAGCCCACTGTAGCCAACTGGAACACATTACAATCCACCAGAAACCATGAAAAAATGTCTAGAATTTCAAAAATCTTCTAGGGAAGGGCCCCCAGACCCCCCTTACATGCTTGTCTACTGTTCTTGTGGCTATAATAGTTGTGACATTCAAATGTTTTCAGTATGATGTTGGTCATATAAATATAAATACGATTGGTCGAGGTGATGAGAGCATTGTCATAATGTTGTCAAATGTGAATCACTAATAGCTCAGCCAGGGTGCATCCACTGCCGGGGGCTCCAGAGATAAATTCAGCTTAGATCCCCCTGAGGTAGGGCCGGCCCTGTGTGTAGTCATGCATAGAGGTTGGTGTTTGGTGCATCTATCTTGGAGGTCAGAGACGTGGGCCTAATGTTCACTATACTACTATATATTTGTTTTAGATAAAGTTTGAGATTAACCAAACCCAAACACTGAACCCGACAGGGAGAAGCCCCTAGCAAGCACCATAGTCCTCTCATTCCTCTGAGTGAGTTCACAAGTTCAATTTTAAGTGGAGACCTAAAGCACAATACATTTTCTTGTGTAACAATGTTAAGAAAAAATGTCAAGCTTTCAAAATGATAATTTAATTCTAAACACAAGCTTGACTCGAGGCTACAATAAGCCCAGTTATATTTAAAGCAAATGCATAGTAGTAAGGGTTAAATGGTAGTAAGGGTTATGGCAGTTTAATTGATGACTTCCTTTCCTGATATTCATACGTGATATAATAATCTTATGTGCTGTTTTTTATGTGATCAAAATCTTCACTACTAAATTTATTAGGATTAGTGGGTTAAAAAAGTGAGATTCAGCTTTCAGCCCTGCAGAAACACTGATTTATGCGTACGAATCAGTAGCCATGTTTTTCATTGCAACAACAACAACAACAACTCCTCAATCATAACATTTCTCTGTACATATTTTCTTCCTACTCTCTCACCCCTTCCTCCCTCCCTCCCTCCCTCATTGCCTGGTTGTGAGTAAAGCCGCTTTTTGCCCTCGTGGTCGTAGCAGCTTTCACGAAACAGCTCTGGACAAACATGCTACAAACACGAGCTGACTTTCACTGAATGTGCTCTCATATTTGACTTCCTGCTTACCGGCACACACACTCCCTCGCTTGTATCCATCCCCTCTCTGCTTCTCTGTACAGTCTCACTTCTGCAAGAGGAGGAGGAGGAGGATTTCGCTGGATGCACTGTTTAGTCTGCGGCAAGATGGGGCTTTTTTTACACCTTCAAATGAGTTTTTTTTTAGAAGAAAGGACAAATAGCACCTGTGATGGAAAGCTTTTATGTGCATTTTGGAGTTGAGAATCCTACTTTGATGTTTGTTGCTGTGTTTTGTTCCAAATTTTTCTGTTCGGTCTGTGTCACTCGGCCAATCTCCCTCTGACATCAGATACCTGTTTTGGCCTGGTTCAGTGCAGGCTCGAAGTGCGGTGGGAAAGCTGTGGAGGGATCAGCGATTCGTCTGTTTTTCTGTTTATTTGTCCTCCCAGTCTGGAGCTGACTCTTCTCCTGGTCCATCCCTTCTTTCTGCTGTTTTGTGGGTTTGTGTTTTGTGTTTCAGTGCACTTGCTCCCCTTTCCTGTTTTGTGGTTTGTGTTTTGTGTTTCAGTGCACTTGCTCCCCTTTCCCTGCTGCGCCAGTGACTCTCATCATCTTCGCCCTCAAATGCTCTATTTCTTCGTGCCCTACATTGACTTTCTCCATTGATTGCCTGTGTCTGCATCTTATGCCTGCACCATGGAGCTAAAATGTCTTACAATTTTCCTAAAAAGACTATTTTTAAACCTGGTTTGTCTGTCTTACTTGGATTATTGACGCACCATGTCCGACCCTGTGCCTGGAGATTTGTGACTGCAGAGAAGTGCCTTCCTTGAATTTCACGTCAGGCATTGATTTATTGAGTTACCAGCTCCACACTGGAGACCAGCGCTTGATGTTAAGAGGGTTTGATGGACAACTGGATAGACTTGCTACTAGTGAGGAAATCATTCAGACATTATACAGACTTCACTTCAAAGCAAGCTGTTTAGTAAAAAGACTTGTGACTACTCTGTGATGGCCTTTATTTGCGGATGAGAGGTGAAAACATTTGGAGCATCGGCTGGATCCTGATAATGGATGGGGAGATTGAGCTGTCAGTGGAGACATAGATGGAGCAAGTTCCTTCTGCTGCTGCTCCTTCTTTTTGGGATATGCTTCATCATCAACTCCACTAAGTATACAAAGGATATTCAACCTCTTCCTACTTCAGTCACTCACCGTCTTGGAGAACCTTCAGCTCTCTATGAAAGTTGGCATGGATTTAAGTGATTGTCAAATGAAAGAATGCACTTAAACAATAGTTAAAAACTACACTACATTGGATTTGAATCTGCCATCTGTGGGAGTCTATGCTGACTGTGGGCCTGAGCACTTGTGTCTGGGCCCTTTGGTCGGCTGCAGAGAGGATGGAGAGCAGCGGCTGCATCCCCCTTTGTTGGACCAAGGGGGCTTGTATTTATGCACAACACCCCCTTCCAAGTATGTGACAAATCAATCAAAACATTAAGTAAAACATACACATAACTACCAGATAAAAAGAGCTCCTGCTGCTGCTGGTTGAGTCATTATGATTTCATAATGTAACATTTCAGTTGTACTGCTTTTAACCAGGGGTGTTCATGATCAGTCAATCAATAAAAAAAATGACAATTACTCAAATGCTGTGCCATCTGAATTGTGGGTAAATCATCTTAAGAAACTTTATCCTAATGTATAATTTAGTTAATTAGCCACTTACAATCAAGAACCACCATGGTTCTTCTTGATTGTTACTCACACACACAGCTTGTTTTTATAAAATATTATAGACTGTGACATCAAGACGGTGCTGGTTAACACCTGCCATTTTTGATAAGCAACCAATTAATTGATTTTAAAGAAACATAATAGAATATGTGTCCCAATTTAACAAACACATTCCCCCATGCTGTGCTGTTTTTCGTAAATCTGTTGTTTTGTTGCTCTTTTCAGTTCTGTTTGTTCACTGGAGTCCATCTGATATTTGAGTGGCATTATCTGCAGACAGACAAGGATAGGGAAAGGATGCGGAAACTGAGGATGAGAGGAAAATGAGAAGGGGAGAGGAAGTTGGGCGATTCAATATGACAGGATCCACTGGAGACATGAGGGCCAAGTCTCTAAAAGGTTTTGTAATGAGCGGAACAAACAATGACCGCACTCGACTGACTATTTAAAAAGGATATAGATAATTTGATATAGAAAAATGCAGACTTAGCAGAGACGTTACAAGAAGTTATGAGCTGAGGAAAGAAAGAGAAGAATGAGAAAATTTGTTACTTGGGGGACCTCCAGGATAGTGCTGCTATCCCCAGTAACCCAGATACAAGCTAAAGGAGGCAGATGAATGGCCCAAATGCTGCAGGGATGGGATGGTGCTACATACACTCTTCTCTGGTGGAAGGGTAGAGGGGTGCATGTCAGATATCGGATCCCCACTGTGAGGGGGATTCACTGGGCTCTGCTACTGTCAGAGAGTGGCCTACTTCAGTGGTTCTCAAATCGTCTACAGGCTTTACTGGCGGTACTCAGGAAAGAGTCTTTTGCAATTCAGACTTGTTCAGTTCCAGCTTTAGGGAACTTGTCTAGTCCAGGTTTACTTAGGGTCAGTGCTTTTTCATTAAAAGTTGGCCACATAGCCAAATGTTCTCCCCTATGGGCAAAAAATTGTATAATTATATCATTTGCTTTTTTATAAAAACATATTGTTGAAAAAGACCGCATACTTATATCACATTGGCATAATGGATGGCATTTATTTATTTTTTTGTAATTCTTTATTTTTCATATTTTAAATAATATGAAAAGAGACAATTACCATGTAACATACAGGATGTGCCTTTGATGCAGATACATACATGAATAGTTACCTCTACCAACTGCAAGTAAAAACAATAATTTAAATAAAAGGTCAAACAAAGTCTGGTCTTACTTCAAAAATTGTAAAAATGTGAAATTTAAAAATAAATAACTAAAATAAACAATGATCTGTGCTGTGTCACCATAGTCAGCAAAAAGAGTTGCTGACTAGAGAAAGAAGAAACACTGAGGAATGATTGTATTTTTCTTTATTTAATGGTTATTTACTTTACATCAGCGCTAACAAAAAAGATAAACTGTGGAGAGCCAAACTAAACCTTTTGTGTATTTGACAAAATCTTCCTTCATCCATAGTAAATGCTTTTTTTTAGATTGTACACAGTCACAGTAAGATGGTAAAAGTTAGATTTAAATAGTACTGGTGAATGTATGTATTTTAAAACACCCAGACCATATAGGTATGTCTCTTACTCTAATGCGATTTTCTAAAGCTTTACAAAGTATTTAGGCTATGGTTATATGAGTGTGATTTTGTTGCTGAGGTATGACTTGGTGCATTACAACATTTCAGCTCTGACATAATCTGATTACTAAAGTGAATGAGCTGACAGTGGTGGCTGGTATAGCTCTTCTGGTGCAACTACGTCTATTTAAAAACCCAAGTCAAAATGTTGCCCCCAATACATGTTTAATGTGCTCTGTTTTAATGAGTTGGTCTTGGTGTGTACTTCTCATTCAGATCTAAATTATGCAAATGTGAAGTGGCACTCTTGTCATTTTTACAGCACATTTGCACTTTTCTTCCTTGTTAGCATAAGGTTGTTAACTATAAGAGCTGCCACTAATTTCCCTCGCATTTGTTTTCCTCCCATCAAAAATTAACTGTTGGCAGCATTTGATGTGTGCAATAAATTGGACTATGAATGAACTATTTTGAAGATATGCAACATTTGAATATCAAATATATTGTCTATGATAAAAAAAAATAGCTCAAAATCTGGCAAAAGGCTGTTTAAAAAAAAAAAGGTAAAAACTTAAAATGTAATATTACAGCTGTTTTATAGGTACTTTTATAGCAAGATATAAATTTTTGTCATTATCGCCCACTTCAAGGCTGCATCATTCTTGCAAATAGACTTAAGAGTGTTTTTGTGCTTATGCCGCACACAGAGTAGTGTTTTTCCTGTCATTGAAGGCTAGGGGTAGGTCATATTTCAAAACTGCTGAACGAAAAGCTATTTTGGTTTCTTCTTGACATAATATGATCTGGCGGTAACTTGAACATAACCCACAAAAATTCACTGATGCCATGTATACTGTTAGAATGTGACTGTCATAAGTGTTATAACAAATACATTCAAATACATTTAAATGTTCAGTGTTTCCCATAGGTTATATCTATCTATCTATCTATCTATCTATATATAATTATATTTAAAAAGCCGTGTTGGTGCTGTTTTATTTTCTAAACATGCAGGTATGTTCACTCCGTGTTGATGGCGTCTTGGTGCCGTACTGCCGATTTTCAGGCACAGTTTGAAAAAAAGCATGTCTTAAATTAAAACAAAAAAAAAAAACTTCCGTGTACCATCTTTCTGTGTAAATATTTCGTGTTACAACATGAAAACCTGCGGTGTATATTCAGGTGCGGCTTATATATGTACAAAATAGATTTTCTTTTCAAATTTAGCTAGTGCGGCTTATATTCAGGTGGGCTCTATAGTCCGAAATTTACGGTAAATGCAGCACATTTAAATCTGTGATTTGTGCTGTAATGACTACCAGTAATCTTTATTCTGTCTCTGTTCCTCCTCCTCCAGAATATGACGGCCAGTTAGCCCCCACAGGACCACCTGAATTTGGCATGGCGTCGTCTTCCTACTTGGAGCCCAACCTCAACCACTCGACAACGGGCGGTTGTGGGGTGAAGTCCCGCTCAGGGATGCCAGGAGGGACCGGGGTGGGGACCAGTTCCTCTGCTGGGGGTCTGGAAAGGCCCGCAGGATCCATGGACAGAGTTCTTAAGATCTTCCATTATTTTGAGACAAACAGTGAACCTTGTACCTGGGCTAGTAATATCAGACACGGCGATGCTACAGATGTCAGGGTAAGAAAACACACAAAATGCATTCTTATGGCAAAACTGGGGTTTAGAGGTGGGGGATTCACTGTCAGATAAGTTAGATAATATTAAAGCTGTTGTTTTGAGAGCAAAATTAAAATGTAGTCTATTAATTTTCTATTGGTAGATATAGATATAAACGTCATTAATCCCAGAGGAAATTTCACAGTTAGAACAAAACTGTCCAAACCTGCAAAAAAAAATAAAATAAAATAAAAAAGAGATGATTATAAATAAGGTTGTAATGTGATACTTTAGTGGTCCAGTTTACAATTCTTTCACATGTGCAATACTTGAACCTCAGCCGAGGCAATACAAGCACAATTTGACACATTTTTGATGGATTGCAAAAAAAAAAAATCCTCTGATTATTGTTTAAAAATCCATAATGAAATCTCATTCTTAATATTTCCCAGTACTGCTGTTTATTCACCTGCTTTCTATCATGTCTTTGAACAGGGAGTTATCCAGAAAATAGCAGAGATCCATAAACTGCGCTGTGTGTCGTCCCTGGGTCTGCGCCTCACCCAT
>KN484755.1:45632-66671 GCA_000787095.1 Periophthalmodon schlosseri
GGGCGTCTCCCATGTCCGAGAGAAATATGAGAAGCAGCACCCACAAGAGGAGTGGAGGTAGAGGATTCACATTCATAATCTGTCTTTTCCCTGTCATTATTATTATTATTATGACTCAAGCACACTATAAATTAAAAGCGAAATTAAATGTCCAATACCAAAACTAAAACAATATGTAGAAGTAAATATGTCATACACTCCTCACCAACAATCATCACTGTGCAACTTTTCTGCTCAGCATTTGTCTCCACAGTATGGGGTTAAACACATTAGCAGTTAATTATGGATCTTTGTAATGGTCAAAAATACCTAAAAAAAAAACATGCATTTATGCAGCGGAGTCAACTCTCTGCAGATCACTGTAACTAAGATGGTTACATTCAATGCCATATTGTGGAACATTCTGATTTAGGCAGTAGCATCTCCATATAGAGACAAGCAGGTGGTCCATCCCCCCAGAAAGGTTCCATACTGTAGTGCACAATTAAACTGCGAAATGCTTTCTTCCCCAAGACTTATTTTATTAGTACCAATGAAGGCAATAAAATACTGCAAGTCATTGTGTTATTATGAAATATGATATTATGACACAAGTATTTCTTATCACATTTCTCCTCACTATATGCAGTGCTTTTTCCTCTCATCAGTCATTCCCGTTCATTATTGTCACTGCTTTTAGTCCACTGTTGGGCTGTCTGGCAGTTTGCATCACACCCAGACTGATTAAATTTGAAGGGAACTGATAATGACTGACTTCTTCACACTGCTGACACGCTTCACTACTTGTTAGATGTATCTGCCTCGCAGGGTGGCAGCACTGCAAACCCACAGGAGCTTCTGCTCCTGCCAAGCTATTGTTAGCATAGCCCAGGGGATGAACTGACTCTATCACACTCTGGAACGGGCCTTTTTCTTATTCAAACTCACGCACTGCATTTGCTTTTTTTTCTTTGATCTCTTTCTATCCACCCTTTTCTTCTCATCTTTTACAGTATTTCCTACTCTTTCTTTCTGTTATGCACCCTTTTCTATCTACCCTTCTTTATTCATTATAGATTGAGGATGTTTTATTCATTTTGTTTTTAGCCTTGATTTCCTTTGTTATGTGACTACATGCTGAAACTTCACAGGTCCGTTAGGCAGACTGCTGTTCTTTGACCCATTCACTCTTGGCCACTAGGCTGCGGCAGTCTTATATAATGCTTCAAAGATAGTCATGTGGTCACTCTAGGGACCTTTCTAACTGGCATCTTTATCTACAAGAATCTGCCCACAGTCTATCCTCCTCTGCCAGTGTTTCACCTTGGTATAATGACACTCAAAAGTGAAGTCAGCTCTATGAAAAATGCTGTTTCATTACTAACATTCTGCAGAGCATACTTAAATGAATCGCATGGGAAGCAATAAAATCTAATGTATATAAAGCCTGACCACAATGTAGGCTTTTAGACTTTATTGATCCACAAGGGAAATTACTTGGACAAAGTAGCTCACACATTACAATATAATAACAAAGATAAAAAGTAGTAATCAAATTCTTAGTAATTAAAGTAGCAAAAATAGCAAAAGTGTCTAATATTAAAGTAAATGAAATATATTTAAATTGATCAAGTCTATATACAAGGGGCATTTTCATATTCAGCTTGGTGCTTGATATGAACTTTACTTGAACACTGATGTCATCCATTCATTAACAATTCAGATTTACCAACTTCATACTGAGCAGAAATGTATCATGTGCTTGCATAAGCTCTATGAGCCATATGAGTAGGCACTTCTTATTTCCTGACAGTGTATAAGATCCGTTTTTATTTTATTTGTTTATTTTTAGGTATGAGCTACGGATGCGATACTTTCCAAAAGGTTACCTCAGTCACTTCTCTGAAGACAAACCCTCCCTCAACTACCTCTATCACCAGGTATGCAACCATAAAGGCATAAAGGTAGAGTTATCAGTCCATTTAGAAAAAGGAGTACTATTTAATTTAGCGATTTGAACTGTTTCCTTCTTTAGGTAAAAAGTGACTACATGCTTCATATGGCAGACCAGGTGGATCAAGATGTTGCTTTGAAATTAGGTTGTTTAGAAATTAGGTATGAAAATCTATTTGTTGCAAATTTTGTACAATAGTAATATTAAAATGTGTAACAAAATTGTTTGTGTATTTTTTAGGAGGTTTTTTAGAGAAATGCCCGGAAATGCTCTGGACAAAAAATCTAACTATGAACTACTAGAGTAAGATGCAGTGTTATGGCCCTTCCTTTATTCATTTGTTTATTTTTATGTATTTAAACAATATCTCCCTTTTCAGGAAAGATGTTGGTCTAAGAAGGTTTTTTCCTAAAAGCCTGCTGGACTCTCTGAAGGTACGACAAATGTATTGATGACTGTAATGCTTTGGAAATTGGCCGCAGCCCCATCAGGCTACAAAGAGCTGACAAATGTAGATTTATCATACCGACAAGGAAGCAGCTGTCTGGCCTGATGGTAGTTTGGACCTGATGTGTGGAGTAGTGTTTAAACCAGTGTCACACGGTCTTGTCAGTAGTCATTTTTATTTTTTTTATTTTTTAGTCCACTTATTTTGTTTGCAGAAAGGTAATGTTTGGATGTTATTACTAATCTATTGTTGTTATTTTTTAAATTTTTCTTATTTGTAGGCTAAAACACTTCGTAAGCAGATCCAACAGACGTTTAAGCAATTTGCAAATTTCAATGATGAGCAAAGCATCCATAAGTTTTTTGAGATCCTCACTCCTATTTATCGATTTGACAAAGAGTGCTTCAAGTGTGCTTTGGGGGTAGGACCACACACATCGTTTTATATTTATTATTTACAAGAAGTTAGAATATTTAGTGTTTATCTTGTTTTTATGGGTTTTTTTTCATTACAGTCCAGTTGGGTAATATCAGTAGAGTTGGCCATTGGACCGGAAGAAGGAATCAGCTACCTCACAGACAAGGGCTCAACGGTAAGTGTCTGTTTGAAAGTGGTTTCTCTTCTCCCTGCTCAAAAACGCATGCATGCTTGGTGAAATCAGTGCTTTGTAGACACATTGGTAATTAGTTCTGCTGCCCTCTACTGGCATGTTTATTCAGACTTTGCTAAAACTGTATTTGTAGGCCACACAGACAAAGACAGTATTCATACAGTCTTGATGGATTCAAAATATTTGTTTTTAGCTCATCTTGTTTTTCTAAATATTAACTTAATTAATGCTTGTTCTTACAGCCGACACATTTAGCCAACTTTAACCAGGTCCAGTCTATCCAGTATTCCCCTTTAGAAGAGAAGGACAGAAAAGGCATGTTGCAGCTGAATGTAGCTGGGGCACCAGAGGTAGGTAATAGTGGAAAAATGCAATTTGGAAAATTGCAATTTGCCAATGTAAGAAATCAAATATATACAAGTGGTGGCTAAAGAAAATTACTATAAAGTATATGGGGTGTCCACAGTACATTGACAGAGGAAATTATTGGCCTAAATAAGGCTCTTATTGTGTCCAGTTGCACAGTGAAGCTACTCTCTGCCTGTCTCTCACTCCTCTCTCTTCCACAGCCCCTCACGGTCACCACGGCATCGCTGACCACAGCTGAAAACATGGCCGACCTGATTGACGGTTACTGTCGACTCGTCTCCTCAGTCTCTCATTCCTTCATCATCAGAGTCCATAAAGGTAAGCCTCCATTATTTTTATGCAGTGGCTCCTCTTTTTTACCAGTGGATACAGTGACAACCCCAAGTACATTTTCCTACCTTGCAAACGACAGCCTTTTAAGAACAAATGTTATGCATATCCATCCACATATCCATCCTCTTTCTCTTTTTTAAATAAACAATTTTGTGAAGGCAACTACTGTTGTGATTTTGTGCTCTATTTGGTGTTCTGATGTTTAGAAATATACATTAAGAATCAATTTGTGCATAAAATTGTAACCAACCAAGTTTGTCTATTTGGGGGTATTTTATTTATTTTGTTTATTATAATTTTGTCTTGCAGAAGGAGACAGGGCTCTTCCATCAATTCCAAAGTAAGTGGCCTCTATTTTTATATAGTGACTGATTTTCTAAAGGTATTCTAGAAGTGGGATATTTTCATTCTCAGTAATCCCACCAACTGCTCTGTTGGTTGTTGTCAAACGAGTGTTCTTGCGACACTTTGCATGCAACTGCTGATAAATATGTTAATTCATTCAAGCACTAGACATGAACTCTGCCTTCTCCTCAGGGTTTCAAATCATGAGAAGCGCATGGAAAAGAGGATGGACGGTGTACGAACCAGAGCTGTTTGTATCTCAGGTACAAAGTCTCATTTAGCTCTATTTAGTTCTCCAGCAGTCATCAATAACTTGGACTAGTGGAGGAAGGACATTACAGACTTCCTGCACACATGCACCACAGCTGAGCCACACTTCTCTCTATAATGCCTCATCTGTGTGTGCAGTGAAGAGTCCTTGTGCGTCCAGATGTCCACATGGAGAGCTTTAGTCACTCCGTTTTGACCAAAACACTGTCCTCTCATTCACTGCGAGTAGGGGAGGGTGATATTTCAAAAATGTACAGTAAGATTTAGGTTGTGATTATGAGTTGTCACAGATCACGAATTTGAGTGTTATAATTACTGTGAGAAGAAACATCACAATACTAGGATATTCACTCTTGTTTGGTCAGTAATCATGGCTAATCATAATTCACTTTTATTCACATTGTCTAGATCACCATTATTCTAGTTTGTGACCAGTTTCATGAAATCAAACTTTCTGAGTGATAAAACAAAGCTAATGTGGAAATAGCTTAATTATGCTTCTAAAATTATTTGTTCTTAAGATGATACTAAAAATAGAAGACATTTGTCTGAATTTGAGCATAGAGCTGCAACGGAAAAATAAAACAATCTCTCCAACTGGCAGATTGTCACATGATTTCATTTTAAAATGCCACATTGCCCAATACACTACCACTGGAAAAAGACTAAAACCATGACTAAAACATGACTGAATTCTCATTACCGGTAATTGTTGTGGATCAAACTTTAACTAACTCTGTCCTCTCTTTTCCTTTGTGTGTCGTGTGCATGCTGCTTCGGCAGGTCATACTAGTGGAGATGGTAAAGAGCATTCTTTACATTAAATGTTTATGGTAGTGTAGTGTACTCACCGCCGTGTCTTGCTGTCTTTATGAATTATTTGATTTATTTATTTTTTGCCAACCACCAGTGTACTTCACCTGACTGCTTAAAACATAGGAGCTCTATAGTTCAAAACGCTTTAACTAGCTGTTTTGATGTGCTTTAACTAGCTTCTTTTCATTTGTTGTAGATAAGGGCTGCAAATAGTGATGGCAACTAATGATTATTAAAATAGTTAACAATTATCTAGTAATCTACTAGTCACAATGATTCCAATGAGTTGTTGCAGTCCTACTGTGGTGAGCCTGTAGATGCTTTTTTTGTCCTGGATAGTTGATGTTGTGTTGATGTTGATGTGTCTCATTTGCTTGAATATTTCTGTTTATTTTATTTTTTATCTTAATTTTAACATCACATTTGTCCTGTTTCAGAAACGGATGACTATGCTGAAATCATAGATGAAGAGGACACGTATACAATGCCTTCAAGTGAGTAGATACATTTCCAGCATAGACATGATCTTTTTGGTAAGGAAACCATAGTTTGTCTTATGTTGAACTGGTGAATGTAGTTATAATCTCAACTGTAAATGATTCTACATAACATAGCATTGTGCCTCAAAAAGGGATCTTTATTTTCTCTTAACAGTAAAAGATCCTTAGACCTATAGAAATGTATAAATTAAGACTGCGCTGCTATGCTCTTATGATTTAATATGCAATATGTTTGAGAAGCGTCATTGCTATCATGCTATGTAATAATGCCATCACAGAAATAACCCAAATAAGTAATGTACCGGTAATGTAACTAATACATTAAGTGTCTTTAAATGTTTGTTGCTAGAAGTACGCATTGCTGAATCCATAACCTAAATCTTGTTTGGAATTGTAAACCTTTAAATTCACAAAGAGGAAGGAACGCTTTAAAATTTAAATATCCAGCCAAACTTTGTGCATCTCTGTACTTACAGTTAGTTATGTCTGTCTCCTATCACTAACCCCTTTTCCAGAATACTATGGACTAGATCAAGGTAATGTCTGGACCAGCCTACTGTATTGTGATGCTTCCTCCATTTGGTGGTTGTGACCCTTATTTTACTTTTGCTTGCAACGTTTAACTCAAAAAAGGATGTGTTTGTTTATTTGTACTTTTTGAGAC
Source organism: Periophthalmodon schlosseri (assembly GCA_000787095.1). Lineage (NCBI taxonomy): Eukaryota > Metazoa > Chordata > Actinopteri > Gobiiformes > Gobiidae > Periophthalmodon > Periophthalmodon schlosseri. The sequence goes on from KN484755.1 coordinate 51,921, forward strand.
CTCTCTCCCTGTTGATGTTTGATGAAAAAGCTAGGCTAGTGGACTTGTTTTTATAATATAATAAGACAACCAGTTAAAAGACCATTCTATTGAAATGGAAACTGCATTAAATCCAATCCAAACTGTCAATAATTGATAGAGCAGTACATGATTAAAAATTGCATTGTTCTATGATAATTTAAATGATTATACAGTATAATAATCAAAGGATTTCTTCACAGTATGCCATATTGGTGTTTTTTGTTTTTTTCTTGTGCCAAATATAAAACAGTTCTCAATGGTACATGAGCACAACAAAGTCTGTTGTATAATAAGAGCCTTTTCATAGACCATCAACTTGGACAAAGTCAGGTCACACAAAGCAACAGTTTTTAGCAACCAAAAGAGAAAATAACCTTTAAAATAAAAACGTACTTAAAACAACATATCTGATTATTCATTGATCAGCCTGACTTTATCCATGTTTCATCGTGTCGAGTTCATGTCTTCTTAATTATTGATGTCAGTGTTAACACCACATGCTCTGGCTGTGGTTGGCTGATGCTTTATTGCATGATACTGACATTGAGTTGTTTTTATTTTCTTATGGCTGAATAAATCAGCTTGTCAGTGAACTGCCTGGTGGATTAAAGAGGATTTTATGCTGATATACATCTAATCCACTAAAAAAGTTTCAATATTGAAGCCATCTAACCCATAACATAGTTGAAAGTGAAAGTTCTCTGACAAGTTTGGTTTCACCTAGAGCCTGAATATACACTTAACATAAGCTCCTGTGCATCTTGTGTTTCATAATTATGTGCCTGTTGTTTTGTCAACCTAGCTCGAGACTATGAGATTCAGCGGGACCGTATTGAGTTAGGACGCTGCATCGGCGAAGGTCAATTTGGAGACGTACACCAAGGCATCTACATCAGTCCAGTAAGTTGCACGTTTTTAAATATTTTTATATTTTACTGATAATACAATCTTCAACCTTTTTATTTTATGCGTAGGAAAACCCAGCTTTATCTGTGGCAGTAAAAACATGTAAAAACTCAACATCGGACAGTGTTAGAGAAAAGTTTCTTCAAGAAGCCTGTAAGTAACCTGTCAAAACTACTCTGTATGTCCAAATGGCACAGTATTTTCAGTGGCATGTCATTTTAAATTGATTAGTGAAAATTATGTATTTATTTAATCTTCATTTTACCATTTATTGTTCTATTTGGATATATAATTTCATGGCAAATACCAAATAAAGCTATACTACAACCAATTAAACCAATAATTTTTTTAAACAAATCTTTTTGTTAACTTGTTTTCCAGTGACAATGCGACAGTTTGACCACCCTCATATAGTGAAGCTCATGGGTGTCATTACAGAAAACCCAGTCTGGATCATCATGGAGCTGTGTACTCTCGGGGAGGTAAGACTCAGTCCCACGTGAACTTTAGATGGATGCTTCCATTTGTCTGAAAGCTCAGGATTAAGCCAGATTTATGGCCCTTTTAAACTGACCACAAGGACAGAGTGACTTTTCCACCCACGTCACCTCTTGATGTAAATCATGTTTTCTCTCTCTGTAGCTGCGGTCGTTCCTCCAGGTGAGAAAGTACAGTCTGGACTTGGCTTCGCTCATCCTGTACTCCTACCAGCTTAGCACTGCTCTGGCCTATTTGGAGAGCAAGCGCTTCGTCCACAGGTACACCCAGGACATTATAAACCCATTTGATTATAGGTTTGACCATTTGATTACAGATAGACCATTCGATATAACCGTTTAATCAAATAACATCACATATTTAATGATATTGACATTTGATTATAATTAGGTTATTTTTCTCTCTTCAGGGACATAGCAGCCCGCAATGTGTTAGTGTCTACAGCGGACTGTGTAAAGCTTGGGGACTTTGGTCTGTCTCGATACATGGAGGATAGCTCTTATTACAAAGGTATCTTAACACAGCTTATATGCTATGGATTACATGATATAAAATAACATTGAAGTCTGCTCTTTGTTGGTCAGAATACAAGCACTATTCTGCATTAGTATTCATGGGACTCAAAGAATCAAATGGAGCAGTGAAGTGTAACTCATTTTTCCTTATCGTTTCCTCACAGCCTCCAAAGGCAAACTACCTATTAAATGGATGGCACCGGAATCTATCAACTTCAGACGATTTACCACAGCAAGTGATGTGTGGATGTTTGGTACTTTCTTTCTTGACTTATATTTTTAAACTTTATGCATTCCTATTATTCTGTTACAAACCTTTTTAATCTTTTTAATCATATTGCCGCTTAGGTGTCTGTATGTGGGAAATATTGATGTACGGTATAAAGCCGTTTCAAGGTGTGAAGAACAACGACGTCATAGGAAGGATAGAGAACGGCGAGCGACTGGCAATGCCCCCTCAGTGCCCACCCACTCTCTACAGTCTGATGACAAAGTGTTGGTCTTATGATCCAAGCAAAAGGCCACGATTCAATGAGCTCAAAACACAACTCAGGTAACCACTGCCAGACTGTTAAAGTACCATCTACTAACAGCAGGTGTCACTCATTCATTATGTAAGTGAGGTCTGCTGAATCCTTTCTTTCTTTTTAAGAAGAACCTGACAATATAAATATAAACATGTTGATGAATAAGCTAAAAATAACAAAAAGGCATTTGATCTTTTTGTAATTGCTTATGTCTTAAATTCTCTACCCCTTTAATCTCCATCATGAAAACTGAAGTTAATTTTGCGCAATATACGTAAAACTGAATTTTGAGTGGGTCTATTACATGCTGTTGTCATAGTTAAAGATTTGTTATAATGTTGTGACTATAGTCCATCACCAAGAGGAAGAATATATCTTGAATATTAGTTATGTTGCAACCAAACACTATGTACCACTGGTATAGCAATTATGCAATCCAGATTACTTATGAAGTAATTGGTGTAACAAAAATGAGTGCAATTTTCTTTTATTTCTGAGTCCTTATTTTCAAAATTACAGTCATGAAGATAAAGTGGGATTTTGGCTTTCCCCAGCCACAATGACTCAACAATTAAAAGCTACATGAACATACCTGTAGCCTAGGTAACAAAAGCCAAAGAGCATTTCACATTCCGAGTATGTTATAGAATTTGTCAGAACCTACCATATTATCATAACTGCAAAAAAGTATATGCCTTCATTGCAGCAATTTAAAAGCACCGTGAGACATGCTTGATTTCCTTGAACATGCACATTCCCCTCTTAGACACGGTAACAGGAAAATCAGCATATTCAACCCCCTGGAGTTTATGAGCTCGCTAAAAATCAGCATGACTCACATCTTAAATTCCTCTGTTTCTCCAAAGTGTCCATTGTTCACTGTGCTGTAACTTTCTCCTCTTATTTATGCTATAATGTTGTGTATGTGCTTCATTAATTTAGGTGGACATTTTAATCTATATTTTTACTTGCGTTAGTCTGGAACATGGCATTTGCACTGGATCTGGGAGCTAAGCAAATAAATGTAATGGCATTTATTTAATTGACAAAGACATTACCATGGTGCTAAAAGGTGGAACTTTTAATTATGGCTTGTTCAGTGTCATAGAAACCAAGTCAATACTGTCTATGTTTACTTTACCCTCTCGCTATTAATAGTAAAACTCACTCCATATAAGGAAATGTGAATTAGTTTACTTTTGGTCTGGGCTGCATTTATATCATGATATCAATTATAGGGTTCTCTTGCCAAATATGCAGCTTTCAGTGAATAGTTAAGTTTTGCTAGACAGACCAATGTGAGAGCTTTGCATGTTTACACAGTGGGCAGCTGCCAGGAACTACAGTCTCCGAAACACGGCAAAAGAGAGAGAGAGAAAAGTAGAATGAGAATAATAGAAAGGAGGCAAAGTAGGGCTGCAGTGGTGGTCGTAGTTTACTTTTAAAATTAAGCTACAACCGGTGTCACTGTGTCAGGATCGTTCAAGATTCAAGAATATATTTAGTGAATAGATATTTTTAAACTTTTTTTTTTTTTCTTCAACACATCGGCTAGCCTGGTCTAAAGGTAAGACTTTACAAAGCTACATTGCTGTTAGACTGCATGATTGGTTAAATGTAATAGCCAATAGATAGTAATATTTTGAAGGGGTTTTAATAAGTTATTCTTTTTTTGTAACGTAAGACATTTATGGAGAAAGTGAACCTTTTACTTTTTATATTTGGTTGTTCCCTTTAAAAGTGAACTTTAAAACTATTCAGTAATAGCTATACAGTATTGGCGAAAGAGACTGTGGATATTGTGATGAAAAAAGGACCAGACAAAAGAATGACTTGGACAGGTGCAAGCTCACACTCACATAGATGTATCTCACCCAGCAGGAAACTGGACACGGCTAAAGTTTCTGAAATAGCGTTTAGTCTTGTTCAGGACACAAGAAGAGACTGACAATGGTAGATGAAGTCATCTGTTGGGTTCAAGTATCTGCTTTTTGTGAAAGTGACAAAATATTTTTTATTTTAACTGGACCAACCTTCATTTGTTGATCAAACAGGTCAGTCTGATAGATGTTGAATATCTGCAAACATATTCTTAAAAATACAGGCGATATATCCTCTAGTTTAGAGTCTACTGTTAACAATAGCTGCCAATGTGTGTAGACTAGGCGTGTGGTGTTTTATATTGTAAATGTCTTGGATATTTTTAACCACATGGCTGTAAAGATTTTGATAATGATTGTAATTAAACTAATTTAAACTAATGGTGCAATGACAACATACTGTGAATATTCTCATTTGCTGCAAGAGATGGAAAACTAATATAGCTGGTATTTGGTGAAGAGTTTTAGTAGCAGCTGTTCTGTTGAGTGCTGAGTTGGGCCATGTGTTTGTGTGTGTAACCGCATATGAAGTGGTTATATTGTCGCACCCACTCGAGAGCCCTAATAAGATTAACAGCAATCATAAGCTATCATTTACTCATTGTAGCTAATTGGACTAAAACATTTCCCAACAGGCACAGTTTAAGATTATTTCTGTTGTCTCGTGTGTCTTGTTGCAGCACTATTTTGGAAGAAGAGAAAGTCCAGCAGAAAGAGAGGAACCGGATGGAGATGAGGCGGCAGGTTACAGTGTCCTGGGACTCTGGAGGGTCTGACGAAGCACCACCAAAAGTAAGTCCATAACGTGCAGTGAATATGCTTATGTGAAGTGTGTATGCATTTTTAGCTCAAATGCAGCATTGTCATTCATGCAACTGGGACTAGCAATAGTACAAGTTGTTTTCCTATTATATTCATTGAAATTGTATTATCATGCACTGCATTTACATCGGGGCAGTTTCAATTGTAAGAGTGATACAGTACCATATTTTTTATTACTGTAAAATGCATTTGCCTTGTGCCATCATAATATTGATAGTGTTGTGCTTTACTCTCACTCAGCTTGTTGTCCTGTCCATTTTATAACTTTCCCCTCCTCACAGCATTTGTCCATTGTTTATCTTTTTGCTGTTACATACAAAATAATTCCATTTTAACTGTACGCATCGCCATGTATGCATTTTTGCTTTATTTGTTGCTTTATTCTCCTAATTAAAGGAACTGTATGTAAGGTTTAGATTTTAAATTCCATAAACCTAACCTAACAGTGTCCTCAGATATGAGTAGACATGTTTAAATCTAATTTAGCTTTTACTGATAATAATTGTAATGCTGATTTATTGGACATGCTGGCCGAGTTGTTTATGTTATAATTTGGTGTTTTGGTTCTCAAGAAGATGACTATCCAATCAGAAAGCAGAGCGAGTCTCTCTATTGGGTTACCAGTTTCAATGTTGAGTTAAAACCCAAAAGCACTCTTTCTGATCTGAATCCTCTCTACCTAAACACCAGAACCTGCAGCCAATCATTAACCAATGCTACAGTATATGCTGTCCATATACTGAGAATGAAAAAAATGTGTATGTGTACGTGCATGCAGGCAGCACCTGGAAACCCAGGTTCAGTTGTGATTGTAGTACTTTTTTTCAACAGTAAGAGCATAGGTTACATACAGTTCCTTTAAGTTTCTGTGTCTACTTTAGTTAAGTGTACTTAACCTTCATCTCTCCTCCATCCTTATACTTTTCTCCCTCCTGTGCCTGTTGTTCTTTTCTGTCTGTTTGCAGCCCAGTCGCCGCCCCTCCCTGCAGCCACCTTTTACTCTGGACTGCCTGTCTGCTCCTTCACCCTACCACCATTACCATCCAAACCAACGCTTTGCCTCTCAGCTCTGCCTCGGAAACGCTCCTCCCTCATTCTCCCGCACTGACTCTCTCCCATTCACCCCCCACTCCTCCACTCTACCTTTACCTCACCCTCGAACATCATACAACTCTGTACCCCTTCCTACTATATCCAAAGTTAACTCTCTAGATGAAGATGCCAGATTTTGTTCTTCTCAGCACTCACAAACTCTATCTAATGGTTATTTCAACAGAACAAATAGCCCTACAAATGGTTTCCTCCTCTCTGACTCCTACTCCTACCCCAGGCGCTTCCCCTCCACTCTTTCTTTATCCAGTCCTAACCTCTGTACTCTGCCCTATAGCATGTCAATCATTTGCCCTCACACCATCCCAAATATCCAGCTGTGTTCTAATTCCAATCTTAAAACCATGCAAAGCTTTTCTCCCAGCTGCCAATCTAATCTACCCCTCCATCCTGACTTTGAACATGCCTCTGTGAGACAAAGTGGCCGACCCCCCCAGGGCTCCTCTGCCCCCCTCTCACCCTCAAAAAGAGAGACTATCCTCCCCGTGAACTCTGTCCAAACACTGCCTTTGGCTCATCCTCCTTTACATCAGAAACCTCCTAGCATCTCTGTAACCAACCATTCACCCTGCTCTGAAAGACGCATGTGCTACCCACCCAAGGCAGGTGTTGTTCATGTATCGAAAATGAATTGACAGTAGCATGCATGCTTCCCAACACAAAAATGTATTACAAATGCTTCTTACAATTTATAATCACAATCACAATTAACTAGGAGAGATCTTGTCATTTTCAAATCAGTGAATGAATTTGTTGTTTTCAGTTCATAGAAAGTGATGATGTATTGCTCTCAGAGAGGGTCAAGACTTGAGTCAGTATCTTTGACTATGATTATATTTTTTTTTTTCATGAGAAATATCCAATAGGAAAATCTAATTTTCAGTCATTTCTTTTTGTAATAAAGTGTTTCCATTATCTATATTTGTCTATCTACACTCAAAAGGTCTGAATATTAATATTGATATTTTTCCTACGCCTAATCTTTCATATACAGTATAGTAGTTTCATGTACATATATATACATATGTATACCATACATAGCTTTGCGATCTCATCTGAAACCCACCATTGTTATTCATGACATAGATGAAATTGTTGGGTAACACTAACACTAATAAAATTACACTTTAATTAGCCTTAATAATGCATGAACATACTAACCCCAACTCTAGACCCCAAGCCCTGTTTGTTCATTATGGATTAAGTTTTTGTTCATGCTTTATTAAGGCTAATTAACATGTAGTTATTACAAAGATGTACCAGTTCATGTAGCTCATGCTTTTGCATTGTCTTTTGCCGTGCCTGTGACAGACAAATGTTTGCATCTGTTTGTGTCAAACATAGTTTGATGTGTCCTTGGATTACTGTCCCCTATTTCCACTCAGTTCAGGATGCCTGCGATTAATCCCGACTCCACTGGGCTTATAGGCTCCAGTGACCTTACTCAACTGCTCTGTTAACTGTGGAGCTAAAGCTAACATCATGTGTGCTAACATAATAAATCTAGTAGTCACATTATAAATACCACAGGTCTTTAACTCAAGTTTATAGAGACAGTTTATAAATTGCACTGGGAACATTTTTACATTTGGTGGATCCCTAGTGCCCCACAGTGATTTTCGGCTGCCGTTTCAGTTGCTAAAACTGTGACTTCAGCAAGTCAGTTTTAACAGTTGAAACGCTATAATACACATCATTTAATGCTATTTAGTGTGTACATATTACACAAATGTCCACTTGGTTTAATAGCACATTGGCATTGCTTTTTAAAGTTGTAGTCTTAAATTATTTGGGGCTATATCACAAACATACATTTGCTCCAGTACATGTACCACTTTCATGATATGCTCAAGTGTTGTGTTTTTCCCTCTGACAAAGCTCAGTATCCATTGCTTTGTCATGTATATTCATGTATAATTTTATAATCTAGTGGACCACTTTTGTCTAATGTCCTTCTCTAGTCCATTGTGCCTATTTTCCTATATCTATATCTGATTTAACACTTAAAACAAGTTTAAGCTCAATATGTCACTGTGTTCTCTGTGTGAAAGTTAGGTCATTGTTTCCAACCCATCATCATTGTCCCGTTGGGTTCCTTTTCCATGGCCCTGCGTTTCTACTGTCTGTTACCCTCTTGTTTCCTTGTCTCTGTCTTTGTGTCTGTCTCGCTGTCGGAGGTGTGGTCCAGAGCAAGCTACTATGAGGGACTGTGGAAGGTAGTGGATTCAAACAGTGCTGAACATGTCAGGACCTTCTAATTTGTCCACTACATGAAATATGGCTGCTTGATAATGGAAAGAACTCATAATTACGATTATTTGTCTCATAATTGAAACCATGATAACTTCAAAATAGTATTTATGTACGGTCAAAAGGCATCTCTAGAGTTAAGATTTACTTATTATAATTCATAAATTTGTGATTCATGGTTTAAAAGCTACTAAAGACAAGTGGCTTTTCTGTAGGTTTTTTGGGGCAGAAAAAAGCAAAAATATGATTATAGGAAGATATTTTTTTTACGATTTAAAAAAAAGATGTTTTTATGATGAATCTTTGTATATGATTAAAGTAAAAAAAAAAAAAAGATTTTTTTAAGGCTTTGTTGAACATTTATCACGTCTAACCACAAATTATCATAACATTGACTTTATGACAGTTTGTCCTCACGTTTCAGAGTTAGTCAATGCCAATTCCACTAACCGCTTGCTGGACTTGCCGCCCAGTGGGTGTTCCCTGTAATGATTGACAGCTAACTCAGCCACACAAACTCCTCTGGGTTTGTGTGATGTTTGTTGTTCAATGTCCCTCTGTGTTTTTTGATCCGAATAATGTCATTAGAGTTTGGAATCAATCAAGTCTAATATTACTGATATTTTCTTTCTAAATTTGTAGCCAAGTCGACCTGGCTATCCCAGTCCACGCTCAAGCGAAGGATTCTACCCGAGCCCCCAACACCCAGGACACTACCAGGTATTAAGACTTCTTTTCTAAGTAGATACAAAATAGTTTTCCTATTTTTATAGCATACCGTGACAATTGAGTTACTTAGCAGTGGCTCTGTTTGCACTTTTGTTTAGGGTACAGTTTGTAAAATCTCTGTTTGCATATTTAATATTTTTAGTTTAACTGAATATTTGTCTAAAACGTACTGTTAAAATAAGTTAATTATCTCTTAATATCAGGAATTATTTTTTGTATTGTTTACTGTGGCAGTTTTTGTATATTTTATGTTTATCCATCGGGTATGGGATTCAATTAACAATTTCAAATCAAAATATTAAATCTCTTGAATTAGCAAAAGTTCTCAAAATATTCAAACAGAAGTGATGCCGCTGAAACCCATTAGTGCAAATTTAATTGTCTTTTCTTCTTTCACTGTACCCCCCTCAGGCAGCAATGGTGGACACACATCACGCCCACACCCACCCGCGGCACCACGTACATGGGCACTCACATGCCCAACTCCACCCTCTGCCTCATGGACAGGACATAGCTGTGTGGGCCTCTGCCATGGAGGTAAGAAACAAGATTGGTCAATGTTTTTTAGGCTGTGTTCACACTTGGGCTACATTCAAATGAAAACAAAACGGGGACTAAACTTGGAACTAAACCTGGACTAAACCATGACTAGACCATGACTAGACCATGACTAGACCATGACTAGACCCGGACCAAACCAGGACCAAACCAGGACCAAACCAGGACCAAACCAGGACCAAAACAGGACCAAAACAGGACCAAAACCGGACCAGTGTGAACGCTTCCTTAGTTCAGCTTTTGAATTTCATTTCCACCATTTAAGTTCTCATAGGTCTGGTGTCTGTGTCTGTCTCCATGTGTTGCTGTTGTGTGCATGTTGTCTGCTGCGTCCTGTGTTGCATGCATGTTTTGTTTGTGTTTTGTTTTGTTTGTTTGTGCGTAGGACAGGGCAGTAGACATGCAGCCGTGTGTAGGCCCTCAGTGTCTGTTAATGGAGGAACAGCTGATGATGCAGCAGCAGCAGATGGAGGAGGATCAGAGGTGGCTCGAGCAGGAGGAGAGGCTGCTGGTAACGCACACAGATCACACAAGCATAGGAAAAGTGATATTACTGATAATTACATTAACATTTAAATGGTTTATATAGTTATGTACAATAAATAAACCGAAAGTTACCTATGTAACTATGGTTCTGTAAATCCCAGATGACCGTCAGAGGGCAGTGCTGAAAGCACTGATTGTTACCCGTGTGAAGGAAACATTCAGTGCTTTCAGCACCGCCCTCTGGCGGTCAGGAGGGATGAAATAGAACAAAAGTTACAAATTTAACTACAGTGTTATGAATGAGTAGGAATGAAACAGAACATTTTAGGAATAGGCAATAAATATATGCAATCTGCTTTTTTACATGTTCAATCTTGTTTTGTGTCGTGAAAGACCATGCATGCAGCCATTTCATATAATTTATACTTAAGTGAGAAAATGTTTTCATATATGTATACATTTTATAGCATAATAAACAATAGGAAATACTTTAGTATCAGTAACATTCTGTGCTATGTTCTAAGTCATGATGAGTTTTCCATTCTTCTAAATGAAAAACTTCTGCATCTTGCCAGTAAAAGATTAAGAACAGTATGGAATAAAGTTTAACAGAGGGGGGCTGTTTAATATTTCATTTGTTTTGATTGAAGGCCTCTTTGGGAGTGTGTGTGAAACAGCAAGAGTTCGCAGGCAGGTGTGGCCTGTGTGAATTCCAGCCTAATGATAGGCTTGGAGAATCTGAGACCAATCAAGACCCTGCTCAATCCACAACCACAAACTGACAGCACTCACATTACTGAAAAGCACAGCAGTGTGTATGGCCTCGCACATGAGCCCTGTGGTTCAGGGGCGGCTGCTTTTTATAAGATTGTCACTTTAGCGTGGGGTGAAAAAGGGAGGAGAAAGGAAGGAGGGTTTGTGAAAAAAGTAAAGGACGCGCTCATAGACTCCTGTTTTATGGGCAGCCCCATCCCTCCTCCTCCGCTCTTCGTCTCTTTCCATGCGTTACAGCCACATGCAGCATAAGCGTGCAGAGGCAAGGAGCTGGGGTTTGATCTAGATTCCCCTGATGAAACTGTTGCAGATTTGACATAGAGAAGATGACAATAGGAATAAACAAAGAAAGGTCATAGACAAGTAACACATTCATTTTGGATAAAATTGCATCAAGGACTTTTGATGAACATTTTGGAGATGCTGGTCTTCAAGTCCTGTCTTGGAAAACTGGTAGGGATCTCTGACTTTGAGTGAAATAGTTTAGTTAGGTTTATGTAAATATGTAGCTGTACACAGTTTTAAGAAGTGGCTTTTAATGTTCATAGCCCTTTGCAACTAAATGCAAATTATACGTTGTTTTTCTTCTTTAAGGTTTTTAAAGGCATTGGTTTAATATGATTTTTCTTGTTGTTAAGTGAAATTTTTGTGTGTTTAGAAACCAGACACAAGGAGCTCTAGAGGGAGTCTGGACAGAGAAGATGGAGGGTTGCAGCCACCAGTAAGTGTCTGATGTTTAAAGCTGTGCCTTTTTAGGTAAATTTTATATGACAAAATAACGGTTGATTTACCAAGAAAAGAAATCAACATTTTGAATGGACTAATTGAACCAGCGACAGTATGTGACATACTTGTTTTTATTAGTCAAGGCTAATGACCGCGGGACAGGAAGTGACCCGTACACGGTGCGAGGTCAGTGGATTCCCACAGCATCATTGGTTGTTTTGGCAAAATTGTAAACTAACTTTTGTTTATACTTTTTTATGCCCATTTTCATGATGTGATATTAGAACTAGAATCAAAAATGCATTTATGCTTTTTTCTTGTCATTTAAGCATTACTTTTCTGGTTTACTCTCTGAATGTGTTTAATTTGGCAAGCACTAAATTACATTGTTGAGCTAAGCTCTATGTAACTTTTTGCAAAAGTAGCAATCTAGTGATCCAAACAACAGTGTTGCTGTCTGGCTGATGCCAGCAGAGGCTGTTGCAGAAGTTGCCATAGGGTAGATATTTCTGTCTCTGTAATTCATCTCTGCTTGTCCTCCTCCTTCCAGTGAATGGCTGTGGTTTGTGGTGGGAAAATCTCCCTTGTTTGTGTGTTGAGTGTGTGTGAAAAATGTTGGTATTTTTGGTCATGTCGAACTCTGCTGCTCTTAAAACCGAGTGTTAGAGATTCGTATTTGGTACATTTTGTGCCAGTATATACTGGTAGCTACTTGACATAAATATATCTTATTTTATATTCCTTGAAATAGTTTGAAAAGAAACTGCCACTGCCAGTTTGTAGTTTTACTCTCTCTCAAAGCTTTCCAGACCACACACCACTGAAAAGTTAAGTTGACTCCTCATCTGCTGACAGCTGGAGATGTACTGAGACCCAGTACTGTGTGACAGGAGAATTAAGCTGGATTCCCTACATTTTTCAGAAAACAACTCATGTTTTTTGCTGTAATTTCCTGTGAAGTATATTTTGTGTGTGACTGCTAACCTGATGGTTGGTTTGTTTGTTTGTACAGACTGGAAACCAGCACATATACCAGCCAGTGGGCAAAGCAGGTAATGCACTGGAACTGCCCTATTATTTTATTATAGCATGATAAAAAATAACCTGCATGGAAAATGAAATGGAAAATGGAAGCTAATTTTGAAAGTTGGTTGGTTTAGTAATAATACTAGCTTGTTAATTTTCCTTTTTCGCTTCTTCAGAACATCCTGCTCCCCCAAAGAAACCCCCTCGACCTGGAGCCCAAAGTCAAGTGGGTGGTCTGGCCTGTGTGAATACTGGAGACAGTTACAACGATGGAGTGAAGGTGCTTTTGCAGAGAGAAATGCCACCACATACACACCTATTCAAAACCCTCTTGGATACTGCAATGCAATAATAATACACCACAAACAACAACTACCACTAATCACATATGTGCATATACCTATAGGAGTGTATGGTTTAAATATACACTGTGCATGTTTTAATGTTTCCTTGTATCTCTTTTATGGATGCACTCTGTCCCTCCTCTCCCCTCCTGCACTTACTGTTGACCCTAGCCCTGGCGGGTAAGCAGCACGTCTGTGTGTGTTTACTGTACGTCTTCTCTAGTCATACCTCACACCTTTTCCTCTGTCAAACGTCACAAAATCACATCTTTATGTTCTCGTTTTACTTATTATTACATTTTCATCTCAACCTTATCTGATACAGCAATCACAATGTGTCGATGGTCCTTTGATGTTAAAAGTCTTACTTAATGTCTTTGTGTTGAATAAGTTTGGAAAAAGGCACAAAAATGGGAAATTTGCTTAGTTCCTGTTTTAGCAGAATTTGGATTTTTTTTTTTTTTATATTACTTGCTTTAAATGTATAACATAGATATATACTAGTACCGGTATATATTACATAATGCAAATATTTATATAGAAGATCATTAACTGTGTTTCTAGCAATACATTAGCGCCATCTAATGGACACAACATGCATAAATACTAAAATGAAACTAACCTCAGTCCTCACCCATTCATCTATTACTCAGTTCACTCCCTTATCCATTCATTAACCCATTAACCTGTATTTACGTAAAAGTTTATCTGTCCTTAAAGATGATTCATTATTGTAACCTTAACAGGCTATATCAAATACATTGTTTCTTATTGCTGCTCTTATCCTCTTCAGCTGCAGCCCCAGGAGATCAGCCCTCCTCCCACCGCCAACCTGGACCGGTCCAACGACAAAGTCTACGAGAACGTGACAGGACTGGTGAAGGCTGTGATCGAAATGTCCAGCAAAATCCAACCAGCGCCCCCTGAGGAATATGTGCCCATGGTCAAGGTAACTGTAACACAAGTATTTCTGATTTCGCATAGGTGTAGTAATTGGGTGTTCACAGTAACATAATTGGAGAGCTTGGAGTAATATGCTTAACTTTCTGTGAAGGATTTTAAGCAGTTAGTTGACCCTGACTTTTCAGAGCTGCATCTGTCAGCTGGTTTTAATTAATGCATGTGAGATATGAATATTAGAAAATCCAGCTTTCATCACATGAATAATTGAAAGTCCTCTAGAGTACTTACACTCGTTTTAATTTATACTGTCTGCAATGTTTAAACGGGATGTTTTGAATAATTTGATCTGTGTTTTAGGATGTCGGCCTTGCATTAAGAACGTTATTGGCCACAGTCGATGAGACACTTCCTCAACTCCCAGCCAGCACACACAGAGAGGTACAATTTACATACCAAATTATCTTTTACCTGTTTTATTTTCATTGGACTAGGCATTAATTTAATGTGTATGCTTTTGTTTAAAGATTGAGATGGCACAAAAGCTTTTGAACTCTGACTTGGCAGAGCTCATAGGGAAGATGAAGTTAGCCCAGCAATATGTGATGACGAGGTGAGTGCAAATTTTTCATTGTTAAGCTAATTTTGTATTGAATTAATGACTTGACATATGATGTTT
>KN484755.1:75171-87738 GCA_000787095.1 Periophthalmodon schlosseri
GAATGCCGATCCAAAACTGAGTACTGTTGAAAGTGTTTTTGACTAACCTTTCAAATAAAGTTTGTGGATTAAATGGGTCAATTTTAAGAGCTAGATTAAGCTGACTGTTGTCTGGTATGAGACAAGTGAATACACTCAGCTGAAAAAGTTGTAGAAAACATCTTTAGATTATGACCAAAACATTGAAATAGCAAAAAGCATAGCCATATGATGTGATCACTTGTCCAACAGTAAATGAATTGACTATTGATCCAGGCACATCAACCATATCATTCATATCTACATTTACCTGTAGCCTGGGTCTTGCAGTCAGGTAGGAGGTGATGCAGTGCTCTCCTCCGTCGCAGGGCTTGTTGTTGAGGAAACTATAGAGCAGCCAAGCGGTGTGCAGCATGTACACAACAAATACACCGAGCAAAAGCTTAGCCAACGAGCTCTTCTTCCCGCCATTTCCAGACGGTTTGGAATAACAAGATGGAAACATGGATAAATATAAAGATAGATATAGCCTACAACTAAAATGAAGAGTGAATACTGCCTCTGGAGCTGAACACGACACCGCTTCCTCCCTCCTACAGCATCCTTCCGGTTTCTGCATCCCTAAGGAGGAGATGGTGCTGATGCTGATTTAACTCTATTTTAATTTCTTAACTTGTAATATTGCCTTGTATATTGTTTTTTGTTTTTTTTTTTTATTCTATTAAGTATGTAACTGTTTTGAGCATACATGTATATTTTTTGCTTCCACGCTTTGCATAGAAAGTTATTGCATCCGTTGCTCTTAATTATCAGTGAAAAATAAATCAACAATTATATCCACATCTACCTCTGTAATTTGATACAATGCAGGCTATACAAATACGTTAAATACAAATGGGTGGTCTAGATTAAAAAACACGGACGTATCAGATTACGTTTTGTTGTTTGTGCAGTGATGCTCCTACTTTTTTTTTACATAGACGATCTTTGGTCCGCGTGGTGCATCTTGGTCGCACTCATTGCTCTTTCTCAAGTCCATCCTAGTGTTGACTGTAATGTTCTTCAAGATGTAAACATGAATCCCACGGTTAGATCTTACTCGTTTTAAGTGTGTCGCTGAGTTTTTTCTTCAGTTTTTATGCGCCGTCTCTTGTCAATGCGGTCAAAGTCGCACACAGAGGTTTTTAGCTAGCTGCACATTAGCAAACATGTTCGGAAACACCAATGACAGCAGCAGGAAAAGTTAAGAAAGTAGGACAACGCAAGTGCAAAGCGTATTTTTTCCTGGGGATTGTAAAGGAACATAAAACGCTTAGTTAAAATTGGAACAGGACGTTTGGGGATCCTGTCACTTCTTCGCAATGTTAAACCACGGAGCGCCAAAGGGGAAGACATCAAATATCACGAGAAGCATCATTGTTTGTTCTATAGGCTTTCTCTAGTTTTTAAGGCCTACAAATATACAGTGAAGATGCTGATGTTCTCTGGATGCAGGGCGTGCGTAAGGACTTATTTTCCTTTTAATGTAAACTTAAATTCAAGGTGTGTTTCCAGACTGCTGACTTTGGGTAGAATAAGAACTTTGGTTATAACGAGTCGAGCAGGTGCCTCCTCACAGAAACTTTGCACTTCACATGGAAATAAACTGGGGTGGTGCAGGACGCGCTGTCAGAAAAGGTCTTTTACCATCAACCAGCAATTGTATCATTCTGGTGTGCAAGTTCAGAGGAGTTTGCTGCAAGTTGGAGCTGCTTGGCATGGTAGTGTAGTCATAACATCAAAATACATTGAATTATCTACACATTAACAATAATTTTAAAAAATCCCAACAGTTTTCCTCATTCGCCATGCAGTGTCTGAAGCGTCTCCCTCCAGTGTGGCTCCTACTTTTATTGTGGTAAGAACAAAAAAAATAAGAAAAGCTAAGGTTAATTTCAACTACATGGGGATATTTGCACATATGCCATATTCACACCTCACATTACAGAAATTTAACTCTACATGTTTTGCTCCATCTTGTTTCTTTTATATTACAGATGAGATTTGACCAAGAAGGAAATGTCACAACGTTTGGTACGTCATTCCAGCAAATGCATTTATTATTGAATATTATTGTTTTCACAATTTATCTTGAAAAATCAAAATCATATACAACAATTATGGTTTTTATCATGATATTCTGCATTAAATTGTAATTCGTATTTGCTTCAGAAAAGAAGAAGACAGAGCTTTGTCAGGAGCTGAGTCTGCAGGCCCGAGATCTCCGGTTTCAGCACAGCACAAGCCTCACTGCCAGGAACAACTGTATTATCATCAGAATGGAGGTATCATTTATCGGACATAATTAGACCTTCCACTAGGGGTAGACAGTTATCTTACTCAAATAATTCGGGTTGTCAAAGGGTCATTTATTGATTTGATTTTAGATTGTCATATCAGCCACATTATTATTCCACATTATTCCTAATTTTGATGATATACTGTATTTGTCAGGTATTTAAAGGCAGGGTTTGTAGCCTGCACTATGGGTTAAAAAGGAGGAATGATCCTGGGTAATGTACCTTAACCTGCATATAGAGAACTCTCATTCTCAGTATATGGACAGGCCATTGTTTATGTGACAAAGCAGAACCTCCAGAATTCACTCACTGAGCTCCAGAGGCTGCACTGATTAATGTTTGGCTGTAGGTGCTGAGTTTTAGCTAGTGAGTATTCAGTCATTTGCGTTTCTTTCCAACTGGTTTTGGTTATAGGATCTGGAAACCAACAGTGAGTATCTTATCCTGCTTTCAGATTGAATTATCAGCCTGAGAACCAAAACACCAATTGACAACATCAGAAACTTGGTCATCATTGTACAGTACAGTATTTTTAAGAATAAGCATCATGTCAGATTTATGAAATTTTAAATACAGTAGAATTTTTTACATACCCTATATTTTAAATATTTGTATTGTGTCGAGGACATTCTTTTGTCTTTGCCACAGTCAGTTGGCCACTAGATGAGGATCTGGAATAAGAAAAATGGAAAACACAACTGTCCTTTTGGCTGATCATTCTGCACAGAGGTGTGGGTACATCATCTTTCATATCTACTAGTGTCACAGTGTAGTCACTGCACTCTGCCTCACATCTAAAAACAAATAAGAATTATATTTTAGTCAAATTTACAAAACAAATTAATGAATGTTTGTCATATTCCATACCTTTCTGTTCCAAACACTCGGCACTCGACACAGCTCGCATAGTCCTGGCATCGGTTTCGACAAGTGGGACAGGACTCACAGGTTGCGCCAGTGTACGGGGGTTCACAATTGCACGTCCCACAGACGCATATGCCCCGTCCACTACAAATCATCTGGTTTTCAGCCATGCAGGGAGCAGAGTCCATTGTACAACTGCAGTCTTCCCCCGTCCAGTCCACCTCACAAATGCATTGTCCACACTGACACATCCCCCGTCCTCCACAGATCCTGTTATATAAAGTAATTCTATGATCAGTCATGTAAACAATGACAAATTTTGTGTGATATATTACCAGTATAGAAAATATAGATCATAAACAATAATACTGAAACTAATTTATGCCACTGACACAATTAAAAAAGCAAAATCCCATAAAAAACAAAACCATTCTAAATGTGCTATATTATTAAAAACATAAGCTGCAATACGTAAATAGCAGAATGAAACAGTTAAGTAGTTAGTTTGTATCTGTGAGTCATAGAAGTTATCCCTTCCTCAGCTCAAATCTAAATGAGTACAGAAAAATGACAAAAGGTTCCCCACTAGTGAGAAGAAAAATTACTCATAAAAATATTGACCCCCCCCCAAATTATTGTTCAGTGTGTCATCTTTTGAATGATAAGTCAATATACTAATTACTGTGACAGGCCTATATGTGAATTTAGCCACAATTTACTCACCCGGTGTTAATAGATGTTGCTGTTGCTGTGTTTCAGATGGCATCAAACATTCTCTTGCCTCATAATAAGTTCACATATTGAACCTTGTGTTTTTGGATCCACAAATTGGGCATATTAATCTTGCTGCTTAATGTAATTTCAGCTGACAATAATCATGCCTGCGTTTTAATAATATCACCACTTTTTGAGTCAATCCATGATTTCAGAATGATGGCTGTTGCCATAGCAATTAATAATTTAAAACAACTCTGTGCCAGTCTTTGTTTCATGTGGTTTGTCATTGTAATTACAAGACCTTAATCAAACATCTGTGTGCTGGCAATTAAAGGACAAATTGTACCTTTAAAACTGGGCCAGTTAGAATTCTAAATTATGGGCAGTTTATAATGGTATGTCACGTGAGCACAACATAAATAATATTGTTAATATTATTTTAAGGGTTTTGTACCTGCCATGTCACGTGAGCACAACATAAATAATATTGTTAATATTATTTTAAGGGTTTTGTACCTGCCATGTCACGTGAGCACAACATAAATAATATTGTTAATATTATTTTAAGGGTTTTGTACCTGCCATTGTTATACGGACAGCCGAAGTTGCTGCATTCACAGTATTGACCAGAGTACATCTCATTTGGGTTTTGGCGCTTTTCGCAAATGCAGAATCCCTCCTCACAAAAGCCCCTCCCACTGCAGACTGGAGCACTGGGGCCAGAGCGACAGTAGTCATTGCTGATTGTAGACAAAGAATCAAAGTCTGTCTTGCAATATGCCCCAATGTAGGGCATCTGACATAGACACACACCACACACCAGGGTGCCATGGCCATTACATGCAGGGCTGTCGAGCTCCTGTTTGTTTAGGCATTCACAATGACCTGCAAAAAAACATGTATTAAATGATTCATCATTATTATTTCTGTTGATAATACTTACAATCTAAGGTTATATCCAAGTTTGAACTTTGTGAAAAACCACTTGGCTTGATATCAACAGACCAGGGTCCAGTTTTATTTTGTGGATGATTTGAATCATCATTGTTGGGGCACTTATCAGCCTTTACATTCACCTTAGTAAGAAAAAGAAACATGAAAATCCTCCATTAAGACGGTTACTATTATTATTTTTATTTTATTTTTTTTATTAGGTCAAAGAAGTGTGAGTTAATGAAAGTACATGAAACATATGCATGTCAATAGGCTAAACTGAAATGTTTTCCCTAACATTATCTTACAGTTTACATACCTCAAAAACCATAGGATTTTCACTTGAAATTTTCTTGAACGTGATATTGACAGCTTCTGGTACTGCAGTGGTTTCCAGCATCAGCTCCGGTTGGTGTCTGAGTGTGGTGATTTTTAAAGTGAAGACAAGACTTACTCCTGGTCTTAAATTAAGAGACAGTTGCTGAGGCTCCAGGAAGATAGAGTGGCCATCTGCAGGTTCATTCCTACCAAGGCATCGGAAACACCAAACTTATTTTTAAAACTGCAAATTATCAATGGTTGCAAATATACTTTTTAAATATACCTTTTAATGGCCAATTCACCTCTTGGGTTATACACTCGAGTGCTTGTACATCCCGCTCTTTGAAGCATTTTCATTGTATTGCAGCGTGTTTTGTACAGAGAGTCCATGCACCAGCCACACTCTGGGCCTGACTGAATGCATTCTGCACAGGTGGAGGCCAGTGTGAGACAGGTTTGGTTTTTGGCCTGACTGAGGCACAAAAGTCTCCCTAGCAAACACAACCATAGCAGCCTACCATCCATGCTGGAATAAAATAAAAAAAACATTATTTGTCTTTAAAAATGTCAGAATAAAATAATATGTTTAGTTTATTTCAGCTTTAACTTTCAATTAATACTATTTATGACTTACAGTTGTTTCACACGTTAGACAGTATCAACATAACTGATTAAACACTAGTGTTAATAACTGATTTAACATTTTATGCTACAAATCTGTCCTATGCAGTTCTAAAATAAAAAAGTATTGGAGAAATGAAATGCAGGTCACCTTGTTTTCTTCTTGTTGCTTCTCCAAAAGTCCAAAACCAAGAATGATTTTCAGCTGCAGAAACTCAAACCTAAAACACTGTATTGACGGTGTTGATAACATTTTGGTCCACCCCAAATATTGACAGATTAGAGGTCAAAAAAGCAGAAAAGCAGCCAGGATCAGCTCTTAAAAATATGGATTGATATTGGAGCATGTGACAGTTTAAACTTTCTTATTTTGTCTTTTCTGATGTTTAGTTGTTTACTAAGAATACAGTAAATTGGTAAAAGAAATCACAGGGTCAGATCATGATTTTTTTTCATGATATTTTACATTGTAATAACGATATTAGTAGTTAAAATAAAAAACATGAACACTAAACCAAGACCAAAACGAACAAAGACAAAAATCTTATCTTCTTTAAAAAATAATAATAATAATCTTCAAATATCTTCTGTCAAATGGAGAGCTTAATCTGCTGTATTTCAGCCATAGTTTGTATGTCTCTGATAAGTCTTATTGTGCCTCTTTGTTTTTGCAGTCCCTAAAAGCCATTGTGACCCTGGAGAGCCTTCAGGTTTTGGACTTTCGAGGGGTGGGACTGGAGAGGTGGCTGGTGCTGGAGCTCGCCCCACAGCTGGCTACTCAGACGTACTCTCTCCCTTTTGAGTTCAGGGCTCTGGAGGCCATACTGCAGCACCGGGTGAGCATACAGACTGCTTACGATTACATGTAGACTAAAAATCTGAGCATTGTCAGATTATTAAAATGGCATACAAACATCAAAATCTCATGTGAAAATTCTGATTTCTTTCTGATTGTTCACACCAGTGCATGTGTTATGGATGAAAATACAGAAGAATGGTATACTAATGTAGTGAACACCAAGATTAAAGACAAAATGTAAAAGATTGAAAGCAATATTTAAAAAAAAAATCATTTTACTTTAAATTCCAAATACCACTGCAATTGACACTTCTTCACCTGGAGTTTTGGATTCTTTGCATTCTAATTTTTGATGTGCATGTAATCCAATTTTATTATTGAGTTAGCCTATCGTTCCAGTTACCATATTTTTCTGTCCATGGAAATGTATCAAGTGTCTATAAGACCCTGAATGTACATCTTATCACTGTGAATGTGTGTCAATAGGTTAATACTCTCCAGACCCGGTTAAATGAGGTGGAGCCTGTAATATTGGACACACTGGAATCTCTAGTTGACCCAAAAATTCTCTCTGCTGACCGAAGCAAGCTACATGTTCTACTTCAAAACAGCAAGAGGTATTGCACCACTGTTTCTTTATTACCATTATACACAATTCTCAGATTTATTTTATTTTTGTCTTTTAGTTTGTCAGAGTTGGAAACAGACATAAAAGTTTTCAAAGATTCATTGCTGAAGATCTTGGATGAAGATGAGATGATTGAAGAACTTTGTTTAACCAAGTGGACTGACCCAAGAGTTTTGTATGTGCTAAATGTTACTTAAAACTATAAATCTTGACAATTACACTTCACACTAAAATGAAAAGTCCATTATGTATGCTTAAAGATGTCCCTAACTTGATGTATTCTATGTGTTTGTTACAGTGAAGAAAGCAGCCTGGGTATTGACCATGCTGAGGAGATGGAATTGTTGCTAGAGAATTATTATATGCAGGTAAAAATGTTTTCTTTTTTCTGAATACGCCTGAAATAAGATACCGTAGCTACTGTGGAGAAATTCACAATTCTCACCCAACAATTAAGATAATAAGTAAGTGCTGATAGCAGGAAAAAAATAAAAGTAAAGATTTGTCTATTTACAAGAAATAATATGATTAAGTTCCTGTCTAATGTGATACGAGGCAATTTTACAGTTTATACTACTTGTTGTTAAATAATGACTGACTCTGCAGGCAGAAGAGCTGGGGAATAAGGCCAGAGAGTTAAAAGGACTAATAGACGACTCTGAAAGTGTTATCTTTATCAATCTGGACAGGTACGTTGCTACAGTGTTTTTGTATTTTATGTGTAAACTGTTGAAACTTGTACAATAATATTTATTCATGTGTTTCCCCATAGTCATCGAAATATTATGATGCGTCTCAATCTACAGCTAACAATGGGCACATTTTCCCTCTCTTTGTTTGGTCTAATCGGAGTGGCGTTTGGTATGAACCTGGAGTCATCATTTGAAGAGGTAATTCTTACATGTTAGTTTTCTTTTTTCAATGTTTAAAACCTGTTTATGTTGTATGTTTTGTGTATGTCAACAGGATCCCAGAGTTTTTTGGCTTGTCACGGGTTTTATGTTTTTGGGGAGTGGGTTAATTTGGAGGCGGCTGCTTTCATTTTTGGGACGCCATCTAGAGCCTTCACTGGTAATACAATTTATTCAATCTTATTTTGTATATACATTCATCTGTAACAGTCATATTGTAAAAAAAAAACAAACTTTGTCTTGTAGATCCCTCCAGTGTGGAAAAGAAATCTTAAAGGTGGTGGAATAAGATGATCCTTTTTTCTGCTTTATAAAAAACCTTTGAGCTGCTGAGGACCTGACCCCTTACCTCCTTGTTGGACTCTGAAGTCCCAATTTTATTTAACATAAAAACAGTACTTGAGTTGTTGTGTGATAAAGTCCAGCAGAGGTCAGCATTGCATTTACCTCCATCATCCACTGTGGTTTATTCCTAAAATATATACAATATGTATAATATTTTTATGTGCACATGTAACAAAACTTCAAAGTAAAATTAAAATTTTGTATTTTTATTGCTTCTACAATGAGTAATATAGCTGTAAATTAACCATAACTGTGTCAGAGAGAAATACTGTCATCAAAGGCTTTCTGTCTGCCCAAAACTATAATACAATATGATTTTATTTTTGTTAAGTTATTTAATAGTTGGTGGAAATCAACATAATAAAACTGTTTTGTTTTGCAAAATGCCTTTTTTAGGGGTGAGATGACACTTTAAAACCCCAAGTTTAGTACCCAAATCAATTAAATATGCTCAAAACCCAGTGGTGATCATTTCCAAGCACTTGTATTGCTATATATACTTAATTTGGTATTTATATTTATAAAGCATTTACACCTAAATAAATTGATACATAAATTGAAACAGCTGTGTCTCCTTTTCTTTTCCTTTTTTTCTCATGATTTCTCTGTACATGCCTTTGGACATGCCTTTGGACATGCCTACCATATAAATACGTAAGAAGACGCCCATGTTTTCTTCAATGAACGTCGGGTTGACGTCATTACGCAGCCACGCTGTTTGCCAGAGCTAGACCAAACAACTTTTCTATAGCTCCACATCACAACGCGGCGAGTTTTCAGCGAGAGCACATTTAGTTTTGATTTATCTGAACGGAAGTCGGATTATTCACACCTGGGCCGTTCTTGTTTGTATATATTTTTTAGTTTAGAGCACTTTGTTTCCCTTTTGTTTTTAAACTGTTGGGAAGTTGAAATGAGGAAACTTTGCCTGGTGATCCTCGTCGGATTGGCGACTGGTTTCTTCACTGAAAAGGTAAAACGCTTTCAGTTTTGCTCCCATTTAAGATTGATTTGAAGTTTTTAATGTTTTTACACGGGTATTATCCCAATATTTGTCAGTTGGAACATAGGTCTCCTTTCCTTTTGTTTTTGTTTGATAAAAGCACATTCTGTTTCTTTTTAAAATCAAAAGAAAACACTTAAAAGATTTTAACCCATTTTAACATGTGGCTAAGCTAGTGATTGTATGAACGTTTGCTAACTTAGTACATAACAAAAATGTACTGTTGTAAATTTAATCAAATGTTTATCCAATAAGTTTAAAAGTCTCAAATCATCATCATCATCTAAATTTGATTTATTTTCCCTAGTTCCATTTAAATTGCAAACTATCCTGTTCTTATCTTTGCTCTATATGTGAGTGGATATAACTTTAGATTTATTTAGGTGGCTAACCTAAAATTAAGTCTGAGGAAAGTGAGATGCCACATTATCTGACTTGTCTTGCTTTAAATTCCTTTTTTTAAATATCCAAAGCTTTACCTTGTCCTTGCTCTCTGTGTGTGTGCGCGCCTGAAAATGCTGGAAAACACCTGGAAATGACAAGCTAAAAGGCTCACATGGATCTGCACCTTGTCACTAGTGCAAATATATTCTGCGTGTGTGATTTATAGACTGTGAAAGTCCCCCAAGAAAACCTCTCAAAAAGCCTCTATGCTTTTGATTTATGGACTATATGCGGTGGAAAGGAGTGAACTGAAACCTGAGAGTGGCCTTATGGGACATGAAGCACGAACTTACAATTTGGCCAGAGTGGATAAATACAAAGAGAAGAGATTTTTGTCTGTTTCCAGATATATTGCCACCAAATTATACCAAATTAGCATTACTATCGATCTATCTTTCAAGTTTTTAATTAATCTTTTTGTCAGTTCCGAGCCTAAGGAAGAGCATCATTTGTAAATTTGCGCATTCATAAATATCACTGCACAGTAAATTACAGATTGGGTTTGAAAAAGAACAAATGGTGGCATTTTAATAGGAGCAAAATCATCAAGAACCAATCATTTCAAAGAACTGTTGCAAACACTGGCACATTTTCTATTGACTTATTTTAAGAAGCCACACTGACAACTCATTTTTCAAAGAATTGAGAGGAGTGACCAAATAAAAACTTATGGTAGGACTGATGTACAGTTTAAAATGTACCACAAAAGAAATAGGCTTATGTGCCAATTAATGTTAGAAAATGGAAAGAAAAAGACTTGTCTCTTTTACCACACAAATAGTCAGATTCGTTCATGGATACCCCATCACTATCTCCAGTGCTCTCCTCACTTACAGACTCCAGTCTTAAATTGCTGGGTGTGCCAAGTTCCATGGTCTTTTGCTCTGTTTCTAAATGACCTAAGAGCTACTGATTAGTCAGTCATTGATGCCGCTTGTGCCCATCGGATGAATGTTGAAACAGGCTTTGCGTGTGTCACTTTGGGAGCCGGTAGTTGGGTCATTTTCAGGATGGATGAGTCAAGATGGATGAGTCCCTGTGGGCTAGTCCAGACACGCTCCAAACTGCAGTGGCACAAGTTTTCCACTTGACTCTCACTACTGTAAAGACCAGTCACATGTTTTGTATGAGCAAAATCATGCATCATCTCTTCAAGACTGACTGGCTTTTTTGTAACACTATATAATTAAATTAAATCTTATTTATATAGCACATTAAAAAAAAAAAATTCAGCTGCCCAAAGTGCTTCACAAAAAAGTCAACCAATCAAACATATACAGGCAATTCAAAACATAAGGAAAGAACAATAAAACACTATGCTATCCTCTTCTCCCTGGCATTTAGTACTAGTTAGCTAGAAAAGACAGGGATAAGAGGTGGGTTTTCAGCCTTGTCTAAAACTGCGTTAGAAACTGTGTGGCTTCAATATTCCTTGTTGCTTATGTACAAATATAAAATATGAAGTAGCTGTGGGTTCGTGGGGGAGTTGTTCACATGACTCAGTTTAAATGCCCTTTACTCTACTTGTGATGGTAGCCTTATCTCTTACCAAATGCAGCAGCATGTGGCACCACAGGTCAGTTTATCAAAATAATATTAATATTTTGCATCCAAGAAGGTATTGAATTTATTTACGGTATATAATCATTGCCATGACATTAACAAAAAGAAGAAAACATACTGTAATACTCCAGTTTTATTTATCAGTATTTCTTTTTAGACTTGGTGTTGTTTTTTTTGTTTTTTTGTTTTTTTTGTGTTGTGATGACAGTCCGTTGTGTAGAGCTCATATTACTAGCAGAGTAGTAGTGGAGTAAAGAATCTATCCCACACTATCTCTGTGGTGTACAAAGCAGAAGCCTGATTGTTGCCTCTCTTCTTCCACAGAGGTGTCTTGAGCTGCTGTGACAAAGCATTCAAACCAGATGTTTACTTATTGTTGCATATTTTCCTGTGAAGTGTATTCTTTCCAGATGCATCATGCGCTGGAATGGCTATAGCAGTAACTGTGAATGTATTTACAAGCCCATGTAAAGGATTACACAACATCAGAAAATGTTCCCTGAATGAAAGGCAGAATAACTCAATTTAAATCAAGCCCAATATGAAGTTTTTATTTTATCTGAAAGTTTAAGATGCCTGATGCCTGCTGTATTAAACTTTTCCGATCCACCCATGCAAATATTCTAAAATTATCTTCATGGGTTTCAGCTTCTTGTTTACAGGCACCATTTTGAGTACTTTTCACATCATTTCATTCAAAAGTTGGAATATTTTGCTTTGAATTATTAATTGCAATGGCAGAGTTAATTTGTCATCAGTCTGACCCCATGGATAACATGGTAGAGAATATTTGCTAAGGAGTGTGAAATTCAGTTCCGTTCTTAATGAGTATAATGTTGGAGAAACACATTTGGAGAAATACATTTTATCATAGATGTGTGAGATTTTATGTAATTTGGTGAAACACTTAAACATTTTACCATTTGTCTCATCACTGATCCCAAGTGCGAGGTATGATGTGATTAAAATGTAAAAATAAATCAATAGTAACAGTAGAAGTCCCATTTACAGTTGTTGTGTTTATGTAGAAATCTGAGCAGAGCTCGTGTGTTTGGTTTAGACGAGCAGCGGAGCATCTGCTTTTGTAATCCCTGGTTGAA
>KN484755.1:87822-137064 GCA_000787095.1 Periophthalmodon schlosseri
ATTTCAGTCAGCACTGGCACCGTGAGACCAGTGTCTTTGTGTGAAATATAAAGTTCAACATATTGTGTTTTTTTTTTTGTTTTTTTTTTGGCCTGTTTCACCCTTTTGACAACACTCCAGCTGGTTTGTCTTATGTCTCTCTCTTGTTACAGTCGCGGTGGTTCACATAAAAATCAAGACATCTGAGAAGCCACAGTGGAACCAATTAAAAAGGATTCATGAGATTTTATTAGAGCAATATACACTTAACTCACAACATATGTCTGCCATCTACAAGATAAAATACCAAATGCATTATGCGACTCTTTAAGTTACTTTCACTATTGATGACATTCACTGTCTTTTTGCCCGACTTGGCACATGGGAACTTGTCGGCCATCTTGGTTTGTTGTCAGCACCTGTTTTAGGAGAAGACTGCCTCTCCTTTTGTCCCTTTTGCTTTCCCTTATTCTCCCAGTCTTCAGCACCTGTGTTAGTGGAAGCATAGTACACATACCAGACATACTTCAGGCCTCAATAGACCATATTCATCTCCTATGAGCGTCTCGGCTTCTCCCTCTTGCCGCTAACATCTGCTGAGTCTTCTTTATTTTGTAATTATAGACTCCAAAAGAGGTTCCTCATGAATGTTACTTGCTTTGTTTGAGCATGCGTTTTTTGGGGAGATGTTTAGGCCTTTGTTGTATAGTTACACCCATTTATGTTTAGATTGCTGAGTTTTTTCCTGCAACCATTCCCTATGGTTACATATTTTTAATCCTTTAGCTTGTCTGCTCTGTGCATCAACTCATTTACATGTCTGTGAAGCAGCACACTGTCACAACTTTAAAAGACAAGAAGCCAGTCCCCACCCAACTAAACCAAATAGAACAGGCCTGTTACAATTTACAATATATACAATATATAACTGTACTGTAAGTCGCTGTGTAGTGCAGGCTACAATCTGGATGCAATTCATGCTCTGAAGACTTTGACTCACAGCACATAGGTCATAGAGAGCGATCATCTTTCTGTTGGCTATGGAGGCGGTCACATGTTTCTAGTTTACACAAGTGTGAAAGGAGCCGATTTGCGGATCCTTCTGTCTTTGCTTTTTTTCCTTTTTTAAAATAGAAAAATAATCTTTTTTTTTTTTTTTTTTTTTGTATTTCAGATCTTGGTCTTATCCCAGCTCCCAGCAACAGACGACCTGTACTTGGAGGGGCGGACGTCAGGTGATCTTCCAATCGACGATGAAGATGGTGATGATGATGGTTCAGGCTCCGGATCTGGGGACTATGGTAATGCTTGTAGCTATTAGACTTTTTACATAAACATTGGGTGGGTTGAGTCATATCGGTCACATGAAGCTGTTTATTCAGACACAGAAGCACAGATGTTTGACCCGCAGAGATGTGGAATGAACCAGTTGACATTTTATGAGAAGTCTACAGATGTCAAAAAATCCTATGGCAAATGACTCATGTGTTTTGAATGCTGTTACGTTCTGTTTATCCTTCACTAAATCCTGATGGTGGGAGTAAAAAAGAGAAATGACACACTAAAGTAGTGATGTAAGGAAAAAAAATATATTTAAAATCATGTCTTTTGTGGTTCTTTTTTTTTTTTTTTTTTATATAGCTTACATCACAGAAGAGGCGGAACTCCTGAAGTTTCTTAATTTCTCCAAACCTCCATTTGGGAGAGACATTGTTCCCGTCAAGCCACTTCAGCCACAGCCAACAGCCGGGTCCCCGCACTTTGGACCAACCACTGCAGCTGAAAACCCAGAGACCTCCACCACCGCAAGGGACTCTGCTCCAAAAGCACCAACTACTAGAGACAATGATGAGGAGGTATGGCTACAGAGCAGGGCTTAATGAATGTGGTTTAAAATTAAGTTTTTGTTCAGACTGCATATTTTAAACTTGTCCTGGAGGATTAGGAACAACACGCATTTGAGAAGAAATTTGTAGAAATCTCTAAGCTACAGGGTTAGCCATTTTTGATTTGGGATGTTTTATTGTTTGCTGAGGACACAATACCATGTAATTCTTGCCTTGCCTATTCCCATCCCATGTAATGTACATTTCAGTTAATCTTACAGCTCAACATTTAAACAATACAATTTACAGTTTAAATAAAGGTTTTGTGATTCACATTATGAATTGTCTTTTTTTCAGGTGGTTGATTTGGGACCAACTATGGACAGGACCACACAAGCTACCAGTACCGTGCCTCCTAGTTACACCACTACCTTTGGTAACAGCATTGAAAGTGATGCAGAGGAAGCGGTAATAAGTGACTTTAATATCCCAGAGACGGGTGGAGATGGTCGAGGAGGCAGGATTTATGAGATGGACTCGCCCAAAGAAGTCACCTCTGAAAACATGTGGGAGCGCACAGACGTTTTGGCAGGTAAGGCACTCATCTCTGTTTAAATATGACGAACATTTGTGAAAATATTCTAACTAACTCAAATGTTTCTCTTTGCACTGTACAGCTATCATTGCATGTGGTGTGGTTGGATTCCTCTGTGCTGTCTTCTTGCTCCTCCTCCTTGCCTACCGCATGAAGAAGAAAGATGAAGGTAGCTACGATTTGGGAGAGACCAAACTTACCAACACAGCGTATCACAAAGCACCCACCAAAGAGTTCTATGCTTGAACTGACGAACGGGTGTTTATAAGGAGTTTGTAACAAATCAGGACACTCAGATCTACCAGAACTGAAGATGATTTCTGTTGGTCTGAGGATAAAAACAACTCTACTGTGCGCCTTAACTTTCTTCATCCAGCCCTTCAGTTTGGTCCTCTGATCATTCCAAACTGTTTTTGAAGAGGACAAAAGGGAATAAAATTAGCTTGTTTTTCTGCATTCTCTCATTTTCTTCCTTGGAGGGTGTAACTTAAACACCCCCTTTTTACTGATATAGCACTATTAATGACCTCATCAAAATTCTTCTTCGCATTTCTTTTATGAACCACATGAGTTAGATCCACTTTTGGGAGGCCAAAAATAAATGCTTGATAATCAAATTGATAATTTACCAAATCTGTTAAAAACCAGCCATTATGCATTTCGACTGCTGTTAACTGTTACAGTGGCCAGTAGTATTATGAATGAGCTAAAATGATCATTTTTATAATTTATCAGAGATATGCCTTTCAACTGTTACATTGCCTTGTTTTGTGCTCATTAGGCAGTTGTAGTATTTTCATTGTAAGCAAAATGTATTTTATTCATATTTCATTTGCTGTCAAAAGTGGTGTTAATCCTTTTGCTTTGCAGATACATGAGTATTTGTCATTTGACGATAGTAGAGATTCCTAAACATAATATGGGAAATATTTGAGTAGCTGTTAGATGTTTTGTTTTATGTCGAGAGGTAATTTGTACAAAATATTTTTAGAGAAATTTTAGTAAAAATTGTGCCGAGGTAGCCTTCACATGTTACTTTTATCAGGTTTAGCATTCAAGCATAGTGAAATATGCAGTGCAGTAAGTTTTCCTGGGACACGTCTGTAAAAGTGCACCAAAGTTAATGACTATAATTTAGAAACTGTAGAAGTGAAGTGACCAATGTTACTGAAGCCAAAGAGAATTCCTTTCCTACTGTTACCTCTGTACTGTTGTGTGTGTGCGCAACAGTCACTTTGCCGATAGCTTTAGCTTTGTTACATATCGAAAAGGGTTTTTACCTGGTACGAACATTCCCATCGTAGACATCCATTCCAACAAATGCTTTGTCTGCTGTATTTGTTGTTGACTGCTTTTGTATCCACTGCCTTTTTATGAGGCATGTCAGCAGTACAGCTGATGCATGTTGCATTTAGTGCATATTTGGGAATGTTGAAGTGAATGGTTATTATTCTTGCAAATCAAGAAAACTACCTAAAATCATCAGCTGGAAATAAACAGAAATATCTAATGAAATGACTGTGATTTAGTGATTAGTTTCATGTTTGCGCAACAATCCAAAGTGCCTCAATAACCAGTAGTGCTTTTTCAGTGTTACTGACAAGCTCAAGTTCAATAAGAATGAATGGTCTACAGATGTTTCTTTGTCATTGGTACAGAGTGATGTCCACAGAGTTAAGTGGTGAGGAACTCAACAGGACACTCAATACTGTGCATAATCTTTGTAATTGTATGCAGTATGTTAATAATGTTATTGTGCCGTAATTTATGTGCTTTCACTAATCCAGGTGTTATCTTGTCTGAAATGTACAGTATTTAGACTTTTTGTGCAGTCCAAACTTATTTATATTAATGTCTTTGACAAGCCCTGATTCAGTTCATATAGGCTAAATGCCTTGTTATTTGTAAATTGCAGCTTTTATTTCATCTTTTGAATCAACTACAGCTTTTCAACTTGATAAAACTTTAAGACCAATGAACCAACCATTGGGACAAAGGGCCTCCAAATCACACTGTGTGACCGAACCAATGTATTTTCATGGGGTTCACTACTGAATAAAAGCTGTATGTTCAAAATAATGTGTGTGTGGCATTTTTGTGTATATAGGCCTAGTCACGAGTGTTCTGTTTTGTTTTTTTGTGCAATGCTGATGTTGATTTGAGCTCCAGGCCTAAAAATTGTGAAAAAAACACAGCATTATTTAGCAAATAATATGAATCTAAACATTTTGTTGTTAATGGTTTCAGAGACACAAGAATTACTCATTGTGTGTAATGACGTTGATATAAGCAAGTACAGGGAGGTTCTAATCCGATCAGCTGAGGGTTGTGGAAAGAATGTGGAAAAAAAAAAGATAACTATGAACAATAGGTTACTGTTTGTTATTTCAACGCTATGCCTGCTTTTGTAAATTATAGTTCCATGAATGTGGGCGGTATTTTAAAAACCGGAAGTCTCTGCTGTACTTGTCCGGAAATCCAAATAATTTTCTTTTATACATCATTTATTTATCTCAAATGCATTTATCTTAACAGTGTGTATCTATTTCTTTACAAAAAATAGTAGTCATGTGTTAGTTACGGGAATATAAGGATGTTGCTAACTATTCTTGACCTGCCATAAGCGTCGGAAGAGTTTATGCCTTTGTCACACCAGGACTGGCGTCTACTTTCTGTTCTGTCAATGCTGAGACTGTATGGTTTTGTTGTTGTCCCCAACCTTCAGTAAACGAAACTGCCAATTGACGGAAGTCCAGTCAAGGTAAGTACATTTTCCATTTAACGATAAAAAAGTAATGTTTTTAAAGACCTGACTGATGACAGATTCTGTTCATTTGTGATCACAGATGACTCGGGATCTCAAAATAAACGTTGTCCTGTCCATTATTACCTTTCTCTACACTGGTTCATATGTGTGCAACTGTCATCCACCCACTTTTCAAACAAGAAATGCAACAAAAGGTAGGATCACACACACCAATAAAGTCATTGGATTATTGTTGTTAAACCTGTCTTCCAGATAAATTAGTGTAAACGGGTTTAATTTGCTGAGTAAGCCAAACATAGTCACTCACGATCCAGTTTAGAGGCTTGTCTTGTCTGGTTTATAATCTTTTAAATGGCATACTCAATATAAGTTACGCACGGAAAAAATGTAAAAATTAGAAAAAATATTAAAGCAATTAAAACATTTAGATTTATAATAAAAAAGCTTTTTTCGTTTGCAGCCGTGGACAAAGCAACAGAAGTGGCAGCTTATGCGGATATCGCCAAACAAATAATCGATTTGGCTGTGAGCGGAAAGGCCAGGAATCGGTCCTACAGTCGACTGGCAGACTTTACTGACAAAATCGGGAACCGTGTCAGTGGATCGAAAAATCTGGAGATGGCCATTAAATACATGTATAAAGCCATGACCTTAGATGGCCTGGATGTTCATTTGGGTGAGGAGTAAGAACACAGAAATCATAGCACATTAAAACAAGATTTATTTCCTCATGTAGTTCCTCCATTTGTGACTTGATTTTCAGTATTGATATCATGAAAATTACACAAAAACACAAAAAATAGTCACATTTTTACCTCCAAAGTCTGACCTCTGCCCCATATCCAAAATGCTAATACAGACTTAGGATTGGCTGTAGACTTACACACATTAAAATGCCCAAACCATATAATTGATGATTAGACATGACTGAATACATTTTTTTGATGAGTTGCTCAGCCATACTTAAAATATGCAAATGAGAATCTGTTATGTTATTCCTTTCCAGAGCCAGTCAAAGTCCCTCACTGGGTTAGAGGCAAAGAGAGCGCAGAAATGGTCC
Organism: Periophthalmodon schlosseri; assembly: GCA_000787095.1. NCBI lineage: Eukaryota > Metazoa > Chordata > Actinopteri > Gobiiformes > Gobiidae > Periophthalmodon > Periophthalmodon schlosseri. The sequence goes on from KN484755.1 coordinate 94,050, forward strand.
AACCTAGATCCAAAAACCTGGCTATACTCGGGCTTGGTAGCAGCATAGGAACACCACCTGAAGGTGAGGTTCAAGTAAAACAATACAACAAATTTATAGTAAAATAGAATAACATTGTTTATTTTTGATATGCAGGTATCCAAGCCGAAGTTTTAGTAGTTCAGTCTTTTCATGAACTGCAGGAGAGAGAGAGTGAGGTCCAAGGGAAGATTGTGGTCTTTAACCAGCCTTTTGTCAGTTATCATGAGACCGTAGGTTATCGGGCCTTGGGAGCCTCAGAAGCAGCCAAACTGGGGGCTGTGGCAACTCTTATAAGATCTGTCACTCCCTTTTCAATTAACAGGTATCTAGATAGTCAAATGAAAGTATACATTTTAATTAATATATGTATGTATAAAATATTGGTCTAGATTGTTGACTTTTTTGGTTTGTTGGTCCTTTTGACTGGTTTCAAACTTATTCTGATATCAGACAGTGGAGTAGATGTCATGCTGGAAATAAGAATCAAAATATTAAAAACAAGTAAAAATAATAATAAATAAACCAAGTAAAAAAGGGATGACCATAGGACTATTCACACCTTAATTTAAAATCTGTCTGTTAATTTAAAATCTGTCTAGTCCGCACACAGGTTTGCAAGACTACCAGGAAGGTGTAAAGAAAATCCCGACCGCTTGCATCACTGTAGAGGACGCTGAGCTGATGTGGCGTATGTCACAGAGAGGTGAAAAAATCATAGTAAAACTCACAATGGGAGCCACCATTCTGCCCGATGCCGACTCCTTCAACACTGTGGCTGAAATAAAAGGCTGGCAGCACCCTGAACAGGTACCACACACAATGTTCCTTCATATACAGTCTAGTGTTATACCGATTTTATTACATTGTATTTTTTACTATTAATACCAGAAGAAATACCAGTGAATCTTTTTTTGTGCATCTTTGTAACATTCCTGGAATACTAATACAACAAAGACAGGGACTGTGCGCTGCTGATGTCAAACTTTCCCTCAGCAGTTTTTTTCACATTTATTTTCTGTAAGATCTTATCTACTAAGAAAAAAATCCTGTAAACCCCAAACACAAATTTTCTATTTTAAGATCCAGTTATGAGCAAGACAAACAAGTACAAGTCAAACATGTGCATATCATAGGTTAAGAAATCAGAAAGTATTAATTAAAGCGGTAGGTGCATTGGGGGAATGAGTATTTCATTGCTGATCGAGCACGTTACTGGTGGCGTTACACCCCATTAGAAAGGTCAGACTTGGGTCATTTGACCCAAGCCCTAATGGTCAAAACAAATATCTAAATCTTGATAGTCACAAACAACAATTGCTTTGTCTTCTCTGTCCTGGCTCAGTTTAATCTTTTTATGTAAAAATGATAAGCAATCAGTGCATATCATGTAGGTACAAATAAATGACAAATTGACCAAACAAATGATCCATTTATAATCAGCATAAATACATAAAAAGTAACTATAATGTGTCACATAAAAGATTAAAGAGGCTGAATGTTTTTACACCTAAAATGTGTATACAGTTATTAAAATAAAGATTGCCTGTACCACCATAGTCTTAGATGAAGCCACAGTTATGTTTCTGAGATATTAAAAGCTGTTTTGAGTTTTTATGAATATGAAATTAAATGAGACATTACATGAGCTGTATTCTTGTGTTTTGCAGCAGTTGTTTGCTGCAGCTCTCAGTATAGAAAAGGGAAATGAAACATATGGCCTGGCTGACATTATCACCAACTCTGTGCTACAGTTTGTGTTTGCATTTGTGGTTGCTGCTCATGTATTATAATAATATGCACTTTTTTCATGGGAAGGATTTAGGTAGAAAAAGTTCAAATACAATGCTTTTATTGTCATTTTACATTAAACAAAAATAAATCATCGAATATATAATAAAAATAATAAGAATAAGAATACATAATACATAATATCTGAATGAACAGTGCATAGTTGACACCAAATCTCTATATCTAATCTGCCATGACAAAATGATCAAAAGGTATGGTCTAAATCTACATAAACTTTATGTCAAATCAAGAAGACTGATTAAATAAGTGGATACATTCTCCAATAGTTGTAATTATCCAAATGTACAAATATGATGAAACATGAGGTTTGTACATCTAATCAAAGGTATATATTTTGGACAATAGTGCATAATTATTTATAAATGTATTTGTGCTGATACTAAATTCAATCAAAGCATTCTCTGTTTTGACTGTTTTAAGTAAAATACATGAATTGATGTCTTTTTCCTTTGTCAGTGTAGTGCCAACAGACTAATAGTAGGTTAATACATTGTTTACACAGGGGTCAATACAAATGAGCCTTGTTCGGGTCAGAGTGTGTTTTGTAACTTGACTCATCAGGTCAGGAAAGGTCCTCTGCCGGGATTACGCTCCAAATTCCTGGAAGCTGTCTCTGTACTTAAAATTGCTCAATGAGTTGAACATGTCATAGGAATGCACTGATTGTCTAATAATATAGTCGATCTTTTTATCTTTTAGGTTGTGCTGTTAAGTGGTCACCTGGACAGTTGGGATGTAGGACAGGGTGCAATGGACGATGGGGGCGGAGCAATGATTTCCTGGGAAGCCCTGTCTCTCATCAAAGATTTAGGTATTTTTAACACGCTGCATTTGTGGGTTTATTTAACATTTCTTTTAACTGGAAATGAGGCACAGAAATCTTATACAATTCTATGGAGCTCAACAGTGTCCGCCTACCCCCTGATTCTATTTATTTTTTCATAGACTTTCCGAAAAAGATGTCTATTAACATTTTGAAAGTTTGCTCAGGGCTTATCGAGTAAGCGGAAACTAAAGACCACAAGACCTATAATTAAGATCTGTTTGTGAAACTTTACAACATCTTGTGCTTTAAACATGCTTTCTGGACTTAAAACAAACATTATGGATATTAGTTACCACTTTTCTGGTCGTGCTTTTAAACTCTTAATATTAGAATTTTTCAAAAAGTCAATGAGAAAAATTAATTTGAAATTTGCTTATGGAACCAGAGTGGACTTTGTTTATGGAGCTCAATAGTCATTTCAAAGTCTAGTTGATTATTTACTTTTATTTTTTTGCTTGAGGTGGGCAACATAGATCACCATGAAAAAATCAATAGAGAAAAGGAAAACAGAAAGGTAAATGTTTCCTATATTATAGTTTATTCTTGATCTAACTCAGAAAGTGGAAAAACAAATTACAAAGCAATTCCCACGACTGTAAACATGTAATTTCCTCAAACTGTTTGTCGGAAGAAAGTGTATGTAATGAGAGAAGGCACTTGCTGACACGATCGTCTTGAAAAGGAAGGCAGCGATTGTAGATTTGGCAATACAATATTTATTTAGGAACATAGTGCCTTTAGATGTAGTTGATTTGATTGACTTCATATAGTTAAACATATATTATTTTAGGTTTGCGCCCCAGGAGAACTCTGCGTGCAGTGCTGTGGACGGGTGAAGAACAAGGTGGCGTGGGAGCTCAGCAGTATTTTGATAAGCACAAGGTAATAAAACATATCACAAGAATAACAAATTAAAAACTATGTCTTAAATGAAATCCTTCTCATCTCTACTAGGTGAACCTGTCCAATTTTGACTTGGTTATGGAGTCTGATCTCGGCACATTCAAACCAGTGGGTCTTCAGTTTACTGGCAACGATGCAGCGCAGAAGGTAAACTCTGGTGTACCATTTATTCAACAACACATAGATAAACAAACTACCTTTAGCCTGTTCCATGTAAAGAAGAGCAGGCAGATGCGTATTCTGGGAAAACCATTTTTTTTGTAAATTCATTCAAATTTGATGCAAGCAAGACTTAACTTGCTACCTTTGCACTATTTTTAACAATGTTATACTTTTTGGGAAATGACTGTATTCTTCCCAAATGTTTTTTATATTTGATTCAATTACTAATATCAAATGTCTTACCTGTACAATTATGTGCACTAAATTCTATAACATCTTTCAGCTTATTACGATTGAAAACATAAATTTAACAGTAATTATATATGGTTGTAGATGTCCCTCTTAACAATAATATCTACAAAAAACATCATAGAATGAAAAACCTCTGAAGATGAAGTTTACAAATTGGATTTTTACACAGCATTGAATGAGCTGTGAAAAGTGTGCTGTGTGCAAAGACCCAACAACTGTCCTTGTTATGAACAGGTGATGGTGGAAGTGGTCAAACTGTTGGCTCCCATTAATACGACTAAACTGGAGCCTCACGGAGAAGGAACAGACATTTATCCATGGATGGAAGCAGGAGTACCAAGTGAGTCAAGAATCCTGTGGTATATAATAAAACTGCTTATGCTGTATTTTGTGGTGTGGGTTTATTGTCTCTTGATGCACTGCACACAGTTTCACATCCTCGTGCAGGGCGGAGGACTAAAGTAAGGATCTGAAATGGGTTATGTTAAGTTATTGACCATATATGGACTCAGAGTTACATAACGATTATTCATGCAATAATCTTCAATATATTATAATAGAAAGCTCCCAGAAACATCTGTGTCACGACCATATGGCATCAGTCTGACACTTTTTAGTAAAGCAACACAATACAATATTGTTACAGCATTATAACTGTTTAGACCGTAACACGCATGTGGAGGCTAATTGTTTTGTCACGAATTTTAAACTTGATTTCAATGCTAAGAAAAAGGCTCAATATTTGATACCAATTTCATTATCACTAAACACTAATCTTACTGATTTATTTTACGAATGTCATCACAAAATGACGGTAGTTTTTTTGTATATTAAGACCCAATTTTGTCCTATTTATGTGATGTTTTTTTCTCCCCCTGTATCCATACTTGCTAAAATGAGTATGTACTTTCATATCTGGGTTTTGATTTTATGACAAACCACGTAGGCGAGTAACTAGTATGTAGTTGATGATATTTAGTGATTGCAATAATCTTTAGTTTTAAGCATATGTTGTTTTCAGTTGATCTTCCTGGTTAAATATTGAGTTAATAAATAAAATCGATATTTTGCAGTTACTTTTTATAGATATAGCGCTTATCAGTACAGCAGGTAATTATCAGTTTTCTGTCCTTTCCATTTGCTCAATGTTTCAATGTTTTTGTTTTGTTTTTTTATCCAGGTGCCAGTCTTCATGTAACAGACAGCCGGTATTTCTGGTTCCACCACAGTGAAGGGGACACCATGACAGTCCAGGACCCTCATGAGATGGACCTGTGCTCGGCATTATGGGCCGTAGTGTCTTATGTTGTTGCCGATCTGGAGGAGATGCTGCCCAGATAGTACTGCAACTAATATCACTTTCTCTTGATCCTAAAGTAGCATTTTTGGGTATATGAATAGGTGAAATACTGTGAATGTATTATGCATTTTAATTTCTTTGGATTTGGATCCCTGTTCTTTGGTTATATCCATTAATAAATACATTTTTTCATATTTTAAAAATTGTGATTTGAATAGATTTTTAAGAGTACAGTGACTGTCAGAACTGAAGTGACTTTTCCAAAAGAAGAAACATGACTAAAATTGATTTACCAAGAGAAGTGGGATTAAAATGAAGAAGTTTCTGCTGCTAAGAGGACATTAGTGTGATTAATGCATTTATAGCCTTCTCACTCACCTTAGTTCTGTTTGTCCATGCAGTGATAAGTCAGGCCTCCCTGGGGCTGGTGTCAGGGTTAGTCAGAGGGACAATAGGTCACGTCAGACTCAGGATGCGTAGGCAGATAAGTGTTGAAACACTGATGCCTGTGTTTTTTCCTATGATGTTTTCCCCTTCTATACATCTGTCTGACTCTGAATCATTCAGACTCTGATGACTATCATGGTCTGACAATGATTCTTACCAAAATGCTCTGCCTACACAGCAGAAAACTAAGTGATACTTCAGTGATTTTAATGTGGGGATTTGTTCATTACCTTTCACCACATCACCCATTTAATGCTGGAAAAACATCACCAAGTCAAAAAAAAAACAAAACTTGCGGAACAAATACTGAAGTAACTCTGTAAAATTTAATATGGCAATTTTTTTCTGATCAAATTGCCGTGGCCACCCAAACCCCTCGAGAGACTTCCCACCCCTGGGTTACAGTTACAAAGGGACACGTAGTTATATATAGTATTTAAAATACATATTCATATATCAGCATATATTGTATTAAGTTCGTTCAAAACTTTCTTCTTTATTACTAGTGAACAAAATTGAATGTTAGTGCGAATGGCTCCACCTTGTGGACAAACTGTAGAAAAGATTATGGCCAAGCAAATAATCTGATATTGCCATACAATTTTATATAAGCACAATTATGTTTTATTTTAATAAAACCTGCAGTAAAGATAATAACAGTATTTTTTTAAACATAAATAAAAAGGAAAAAGCAAGCACATTTATGTAGCTACCGGTCTTCGAGAGTTAAAAACTTTGACTCCATTTTGCATTGAACATCGAGCATATTTTGTGAGCAGTGCTCCAGTGGACTGTTTTTCTCCACACAAATCCCTTTAAAAGGAAAAAGACTTGTGTCAAGGTTACATTGAAATGAAGAAACTCATTTTAAGTTAAACTTACTGTATGTATGGCGTGATGTCGTCTTCAGTCCATTTTTCCCGCAGTGTAAACAGGTGGTTGAAGCGCTCCTGTGTATCCTCTGGCAGGTCCTCCACCCGCAGCAGGCAGATGGTCTCTGGGCGAGAGGTGCGGTCCACCAGGGCAACACTCTGCAAAGAATCATACAATATTTAGTGTAAAACGGGCTACACAAGATGAGCAAAACATTTTGAGGAAAAGTTAAGTTTTAATTACCTTGAGCTGGTCCAGACTGGTGCTCATGCCTTCTGGGACACTCTGCTGCCAGACTTCCTGAAACTCTTTTAAGTTGAATTTCACAGCATTCTGCAGTAACAACAGAGCCAGGGCTCGACAAACTTTATCCTCATAAAGTGAATAAAGAATTTGGTCTGTAAAATGATAAAACTGCTCAGTACTGAACAACTGTAGTGATCTAAAACTAAAGAAATAATCTAAACTGTAATGCTGGCAAATTACATACCATTTTCAACATAGCGATGTCCATAACAGTTTAAGCAGTGCTCTATCATTTCCCTGTAAAAGAATGTTGCATACTGTGGGAAGTACATCTATGAAGCCTTTTTACTAAAGAACATCTACATGCAATATGGCACATATATTTATAGTATAATACAGCACAGTGTCATCTTACTTTGGTTCAAGAGGAGCTAACTCTTCCAAACAGTTTTGGAGGGGGACCTTATTGAAGGACCATGATTCAGAATCCACCAGTTGAGTCACATGACCAAGAAGCTTCATCTCATAATCAAAGTCCAGCAAACACCAGTATCCTAAAATAAAAATGTGTACATACAGTGGTACTCTATACTATTACTTTTTTATAGTTATATTTACCATCTATTTCACAAGCGTGGATAGCCTCCAAATTGTCCTTGATTTCTGCTTCACTGGCTTGTATCATCTCCAAAAGATCAAACATTGTGTACTGACAAACAAGATTAGATCAGATATTTGTTTTATTTTTCATCATGACCCTACTTGTGTGTGTTACATACCCTGTTTTCCGTGACTTCTTCTTGTCCTCCAATGGTAGGCCCTTCATAAGGATTCTCCATCAGCAGTTTCTTTAGTTTCTTTAGCTTTGGACGCTGTTTACGCAGTTCCCAGTAGCTGTTACAAAAACCCCAGATCTATAACCAAACATAATGCAAGATTTCACACAGGTTTGTAACGTAGGCTGAAAAAACATCTCGTTTTTGTTTTTTGATGACAGCCACCTGAGCATGGACCACGTGAGAGCTGTCCAGGTTGTTAGGGAGCTCGTCTGCGGTTTGACATCCAGGTACAAAAAGCAGAAGGTTTGATGTGTCAGCAATTTTTAAATCATAAGTTTTATCTCCACTGCACAACACTGCACGTTCATCCTTATCCCCACGAATCACTAGACTGGAAAAAGACATTGAATTCTTATAGTGTTAATGACTCAAGCATGTTTTAATAATTGTGTGTAATGTTATGTACCTCTGACCACCTTCAATCTGTTTGCACAAGTTGTCATCCAGCTCCATCAGGCAGTAGTCTGCAGACGAAACATGTTCTCCAAAGGACAAACAGTGGATGGTTGTCTGCAAGTCCTCTTCTTTAAGTTTAGCGATTTGCAGCGTGGCTTGAACCTCCTCCAGTGTACGCATTTTGAGCAAAAGGTTTTAGCAAATGTGTGCGGTTCAGTAGATGTCAGAAAAGGTAGATAAATGTCTAAAAATATATAGCTTTAGTCTTCAGGAGTATCGCTTCAATCGTCATCAAATTTACCCGCTCAGTCTGCGTGAACAGGAAGTGGCGTAGAGTAAGTTTTAACATCAAAACAAGACCGGGTGGAAACAAACTTCTTTATAACATCGTGTGGCTTCGTGACTGATATATATGGACTTAATTTATTTTCAGGTCTAACTCATATATAGTTGTAACAGTGTTTTTTTTTTTCTATACAGCAATGAATCTATAGTTGTCTTGGTGAATCAAATAACAAGAACAATCCATGGATCTATTAGGAACAATCTTTGTTTTTAACCGAGATATTATATGGGACGGACCGTCACTCACGCTGGGGTCGAATATCTGTGGAGGATGTTGTGCTGTCGATAGATTTTTGGACATGTCAAGTTTTTCACGATCAGCCCAGGTAAATGTTCTCAGTAACACGGGAAATGTCAATGTCAAGTTATGTTATTTCTTGGATAGTACTATTGTTAATTATCTTCGTGACTATAAAGCCCGTGGCTACGCTAAACTAGCCGTCTATGCATCACATCCACAGTTCAAATCTATCAAACTTTTGGTTATACATTCTTTATATGAATTTATATATTAAGCGCTCACTGTTGCTTTCCATAAGGTTAGTGTCAAATAGGAGTAATAGTAGTAATCTGCCTGTGTAGTTTTGCATTTGAATGTTATATTGTAATAATGTTTCCATTAATGTGTGTTTGTCCTCTCAGCAATGGGCCACGTTTGCTCGCTCCTGGTTTCTGATTGATGCCACGATGCAGCCTCCAGGAAAAATAGCAACCATGTGTGCTATTAGACTACAGGGCAAACACAAACCCATCTATCATGCGCTGAGTATGAAACTATTATTATTTTGTGTTTACTTATTAAAACATCTTATCTGATATTATATGCATATTCTACTCTCCCTATGCCAGTTTATGGTGTGAATGTCATGTCCTTGCAGGTGACTGTGGTGACCATGTAGTAATTATAAATAGCAAAGAAATAGCCTTTTCTGGGAATAAATGGGAACAGAAGGTTTACTCCTCACATACAGGGTAGGTACATCACAGCTTCAGCTTTTTAATTTAGTATGCCTAATATCAGGTATGTAACTTTGCCACAACCTCTTTACTCATTCTTTCTAACAGCTATCCAGGGGGATTCAAGCAGGTCACAGCTGCTCAGCTTCATCAAAAAGATCCTAAAGCTGTAAGTGTAGCTTTATTAATATTATTATTGATATTTATGATATATTAATAATTAATATAAGTATTTATACATTATTGTAAAAAGAAAAGTTTAGAACTTAAATCAAATACTCAAATTGTTGGCATTTGTCTTTTTTTTTTTTAACCAGATAGTGAAGTTGGCAGTTTATGGCATGCTGCCTAAGAATCTACACAGACGCACCATGATGCAAAGATTACACATTTTTGCAGATGATGTAAGTATCCATTAGGTTTGTCTTGGGCTTATCTTATCTTAATTTTTTTTATTTGAACTTTTAGGTGTTGCCAGATGACATAAAGGCCAACCTGACTGAAGAACTATCTCAGCCCAGAGAAGTCCCACGGAAACTCAGCGAATACACCCAAGAGGAGATAGAAGCATTTCCACGACTTTGGACGCCGTAAGTAAACGCTCTAACAATAGTGGTAGTAATTTCAAGTCTGATGATACTATATTAAGGAGAATGCTTAATGCTTGATAAAATTGCTTAAATTTGATACCACTTTGATATGGAACGAAAAAAACAAACAGTCATACAATACAATGCAAAAATAATACTTAAAAAGTATTGTCTGGTCTTTGACTAGTTCTCAAGACCATTCTAAAACCAAATCTGTCCTGTTTGTTTGTGTTTTTTCAATCAAATGATACTAGCTTTAGTATGGGTATCGATATTTTTGATAATCCTAGCTGCGACTGTCTGATAGACCCAGAGGGTGGTGCTGTTGAGCTGCAAAGCCTGTCACATTCATTACCATTCTTAGTGGTTCAATTAGAATCTGCTGTGTAAAACAAATCTATATTTTCCTATTTAATAACATAATATTATTGGTGTAAATTGGTAGCCTTTAATTTGGGACACTGTACAAACGTGTGATATTATTCTGGTAGTGGGTCACTGATGCTGCCTGTAGTTTGCTCAAGCAGCCTCTGTGTGCAGGTGGACACATGACTCCTGCTGCCAGGTCAATCTCTGAACTGATGAGGGGAAAATAAACAAATACACAAAAATAATATTGTCATGCATAATTGAATTATCACTAAAAATGTCTTGCCTCTTAAATTTCACAACCTAAGGCACATTTATGTATTGCTTTGTTATAGTATTGAGAAAAGTTGTCGTGAAATGTCACCCCTAAGCCTTTTTCGTTATTCCTGACTGGACAGTTGTTCCCTTTCTGTGCTGTGAAGGCATCAGTAACACATTGTAATGATATTCATGGCTTTTCTGGGTCTAATATTTTCCTAGTTGAGGGCTACCCTGACACTATGACCCTTCGTTTTCTTGTCAAGATGAAAAGGCACTTCTTTGCATCTTGTGGTAAAGCCACACTGGAACAGTGCTAGTGACTTTCTGACTCACAATGTCTTAATTTGTCTACTTATATTAAGACAGATTTAAACCTGATTACGTAATTACTACAGTATTCTTGTTGTTTATGCAGTATTTTGGTCCCTTGATGTTTACATTGTTTGGCAATGGCTTTGCTTTGATTCACACAGCTTGTCTGCATTATATTCTGTGGCTGTCAGGCTGTGTGCCAGTGATAAATGAGCCACTTTTTATTGTTTACTGGTCCAATCTCCTCAGCCAATCAGTGCATCTTCTCACACCTGTCACTGTGGTCGTCAAGGTCGAACTTATTGTGTTTTTGTTTTTTAGATTAGCCGTGGTCTAGTTAATATTCACACACACTTTCGTATTCATTTGATTCACCAGTGCATGTACATTAGAGTATGTGTGAGAGAGCTTTTTGAGGTTGTGGTGGTGATTTAAGCTGTGCATTTTATTAAATATGTGCTTGATATTCTCTCAGAAACCTTGGAGTCAAAGCTAAGATCAGAGATTTAAAAAGACTGGTGCTCCCTCCCTGTAGCATAGAGTCGACAATGTAAACATGCTGCGGTGGTTGATAGCAGCGGTATTACACTTCTTCGTATCAAAACCATACCCTGATATTATCAGTTGCTTGCCATCTTAGTTTGAATTTAAACAGGAGAAAATACACAAAAGGGTGCTGTGTCTTCTCTTATTTTGGAAAAGCAAAGATACAATCTGTTTGCCTTTTTAATCTACCTTTCTTTTTTGTTGTTTTGTTGTAATTGCCTTTTTTAACTTTTACCTTTTTGAGGCTAATGTTTTATGTTGTGTTTTCTTCGCAGACCTGAAGATTATAAAATGAAATGAAGTTGGATGCTTCCTCATGTAATACCTTTGTTTTTTGTTGTTTCTTTAATATTTATGTCTCAAATAATACTGAATAAATATCCTTGACATGTTAACGTCAACTAGTGTGATGCTTTCTATCAGTTCAGCAACATGGAACAGATATAGCCGGAGAAATGTGTCATTGTTTCATTCACTGTTCTGGCTGACAACTTACTACTACCGTCACACAGATCATAAACTTTCAGGGGCATCTGGTGCTCACTCATATTGTTCTTTTCAGATGACCTCACTTATCTTGAGCTCTCCAAAACTGACATTTAAACTTAAAAAACATTGTTCATCTTGGTTGGAACATTTTAAGCATGTTATGAGACGCCTCAGCAGTCATGTGTAAATCAAATCTTTTTGTGTGAACTATAAAACAGGCTTGTAAAACATTTAATGAACCTGTTCCCATCTTTTATTCCTCAATGTTGTTTTTAGTTTTCTCACAGCTCAAGTTAAAGCCCAAAAACGTTTTGTATGACATTTTTATTTGTTAAAAAACAACGGAAAAATAAATAAAATTATTATGGGTTCAAAGGTGAATGTGGCACCTACTATACTGTTAAACAAGATTACAGTGCAGTCCTTTTAGGCTTCACAAAACTGGTGAAACTAGTGAGCCAACACCTCCACAGTGAGCAGGCCTGACTTTTGCATAAAAAAGTCTAATTTGTTTTTCTTTTTAAATCCAAATACTCCTTTGAAATAATTAACAAAAAACATACAAAATAAAAAAATAATGGTTGTTATAAATTATTACAAAGTATATCGCAAAAGTTTTTAGGTGGAGGGTCAAAAACCTTTTTTCTCCATGGAGATGTTGTTTTGCCTGGAATGTGGCAAAATGGCATAAAACCAGCCATCTCTACTGTGACAAGCAGGGTGACTCCACCAAACCAAGTATTTATTATTATTTTTTGTAATATAAACATTTGTAATGAAATAAATGATAACTTTAAACTGCCCAGTGAAACATTCCAGGCAAAGGAGTAACAACTCTATAGAGACAAGCAGGTGTCATTTACACTCCAACATAAAATTTACATAGTGCACCTTTAACAATACTATTCAGTGAAAATAATTCATGATGAAACAACTCACTTTGTTATAAAAAGTATTCTGTACATTTGTTTATCCAAGCATTTGTAACACTTAATCTCATAGTTACATAAAACCATAACCTGGCAAGTTACACGGTCAATGGTTGGCTTAAGAAACACATGCAACTTTACCAAACATTTCAGAAACCTGCAGAGAGATGGACAAATGCTTACACAATATCACTGGACGATGCAGACATTTATCAGGCACTTTATTTCCCCCTTCATAAAATTCTCATATTAGAGTCTATTTAAGTCTATTTACACAGTTTGGGCAGGTTCAGTACAAGGCGGGGGAGCACTTTGGACAAGACCTTTTGTATTTTCTTTTCTGTGTTGTTATGTGTAGTCCTCATGCATTTAGGCGAGTCTATACTTCTCGTTTGAATTCTTGCTCATCGCTCTCCTCCATTACCTCCACATCGCTGCTGCCCTGTTTCCCAACGTCCCGTGAAAACCTCCGGACCACCCCAGGCGACCTCAGCTCCACGTCCTCTGAGTGGGTGGGGCTGGAGTGATACGCCTGAGGAGGAGCCCGATGCTGTTGTGGGTAATACTGAGGAGGGTATCCGCGATAATAGGGGTCCTGCTCCTCCTCTTCCTCCTCTTCACCCTGGTTGTTGTTGTAACCCACCGCTGCAGGGTTGTAGGGTTGGTTGTAGGGCTGGTTGTAGGGCTGGTTGTAGGGCTGGTTGTAGGGTTGGTAGCCACCGTGAGGCAGCTGTTGGACTGATTTCATGGGAATATTTGGGTCAGTTGATTGATATGATGAGTCAAAAGAGCAGCCAAGCAAAATGCAAACTTCAAGTGCATGTAACAGGTTAGGTTACTCATTTCATTAAAATGTACTTAAGATAATTATTTAAGATTGAACACACAATTTAAGCTGCTTTTTCCTAGTTTAACCATTTTGGTGCATTCGATCAATGTATATGTTACATCTGCTGCTTCCTCTAATTTGTGATTTGAATTAATTTTTTTTTACTTTTCTGCACAAACTGCCACTTGATTGATATAAAATGATGATAAATATTTACCAGAGGTACCATCACACAAAAGTTATAATTAGAAAACAATGTAAACCTCTCATATGCACTTCAGGGTTAAGCAGCAAGGAGTTGTGTTTTAGTTTACAGAATAATAGGCAGCACATAAAAGAATGCACTAGATTTGAATCATTAGCCCTGGTCTTAAACTGTCTCTTATCTTGCCTATTTAACAGTTGAAAAGTGTGGTCTGGGATTGTGCATAAGCAGATTTGAGCCCCTTGATAGCATCCATAAGATTACGTTAGTTGAGAAGTAGGTTAATGAAGCCGCATTTTATTACTGCAAGCTCACAACTGGGTCACATGAAGACAGCGCCTTCGATTTACAGATAACAGATTAAGCTAATCAGCATCAATATTTAGCCAATTCATTAAGCTCTGAAAGATGAGATTAACTGCAAATAGCTGTAAGCCTCAAACATGGGAAGGCTCTAGTGAAGCAGTGTGTATTTCTGTATTTGTTGACAGATGGCACTGTGATCAGCCACAATGATTATCACTGAGGCATTGTGGGGAGTGGTTCACACTTGGGGGAAAGCGAGTGAGCTTATCCTTTTTTGTCTTGTAGACTGTCATACGAAGTAAGATCAACAAACCAAAAAAAGTTCTGGATTTCAGTAGAAACATGGCAGCAAACATGCAACAAAAGATGTAGTCAGATGTAGAACAAAAACTGCAACTTAAATATACACATACAAATGTTGTGTCTTAATTTGTTGCATAAAAACCTCTTGTTTTTTATGCAAAGCAAGCTTAAACAGTGAAAATAATTTGAGGATGTCTCCCGTGAACAGAGCTGCTGCAGGGATTAGAGGTTAAGCACCAGGGTCAGGAGTAATTACCCATCCCATGAAATATGGACCCCTTGAGGGAATGCAAAATTCTGTCCATTTCCTCAGTTTTCAGTCATATTTACAGAGGGAGGGTGGAGGAGAGGAGCACACGAGGTGGACAGGGCTACTGTTGTTCTCAGTAATCATTCCCATAGTCCCGTTGACCTGAGTCACAGAGACGGAGCAAAGGAAAGAGGAAGGAAATGTTAATAACCCAATAACAACCCATTCATTACAAATGTAATATAGTGTAATGTAGTATAAAGCAGAGGTGGGTAGTACAGTTACATTTTTGTTCTTGAGTTGTTTTTAGACACCATATTTTTTTCCTATTTGAGAAATATATTTTACAGTGTAATAGCACTTTTTCTTGAGCAAAAGTTTTGGTTACTCCATTGTAAGTAAGTCTACAAGTGAGAAACGTTTTATGCTGACAATACAAAAAAAACCCCAAAAAAACCAAACAAAAAAACAAACATTTGTTTTTCTTACACTGCTCATTCAGATATAATTTTGTTTTTCTAATTTCTAATTTTCTAATTTGTAGTCTAATTCTTTGAAAATACCAGGTTTTATGCTTCATTTATCATTTTGTTCTTACCATTACTTACATAATAAATCAGATGTTATGGCCAGAGTCACACCATTACTCTTACAATTACATGAATAATAACTTAGAACTACTATGTAATATTTTTGCCAATCTCTACCCCCCTCTGAGTATTAGTAGTAACAATGCACAGTTAATTGGTTCAGAAGAGTAAATATATAGATTAGCAAAAAAAAAAAAAAAATCATAAAAATATAAAAACACATAAAGTAAAGCACAAATCAAATTCAACTTTCATTGAATCATGACTTGTGGGTGCATCGTTACAACCTTATTATTCAGAAATACCAAATGTGGCTGGAATGTATTGGATTTTAGTTCCTCTCTGCACTGAAGAAAGCAGAAAACTAAAACCAGCCTTCAATGAGAAACGTGCCTTGTGAGCAAAACATGGAGACATATTACCCACATCTGCAGTGGCACTCACGTTATAAGTAACACTTCCCACCACAGCACTGCAGCCACACTGTTCTAACCATGCTCTGTTTTCTATTGAACGCTTCCTTTTAAGTGGCCAGAGAGGCACCATCACAGCCAAGCCATAAATATGTGTATTTTTCTCAGTTTATAGCAAATACAATTGTTCTGCAGCTTTCTATCAGCTTCTATCTGCAGCATGTCACGAAATGTGGTGCATTCTAAACTCCTTCAAAATTGTTTCCTTGGCAGTTTAACAGTCATGACTTCTTAATGTAATTGTTCATTTGAATCTGTGAAGCTAAAATAGGACAACCCTAAAATCCAGTTTTCTTTCAGTTCTCCATTTGTTGACAATAGGATTATAATACATTTAAGAGACTGGTAGTTTTTTGCTCTACTGCTTACTTACATAACAACAGCCTTATGTGATCTCTGGACATGTTATGACTGGATATTCTACTATATTTTTAATCTGGAAAAACATAGACATAATATTTAGTTTTATTCAGCTTCTGGGAACAAAAATCAGCACTCCTTACCAAATTTTTCAGACGTTAACCACATTTTCCATCAAAGCCCACATTGGTTAATATGTCCTCCTAATACTCACCTCCAACATTGTAGCCCATACAGGAGTTCGGGTCACAGTATCCCGGGGGTCCAGCCTGTCCCGGACTGCCTGGGTTTCCTGGACGACCGGGGGTCCCTGGGCTGCCGGGGCGACCTGTGGGGCCTTGGCTGCCTGTTCGCCCTTCACCTGGCACACCTGTAAGAGGAGTATTTGTGATAGTTGAATTATTTAGACAATACAATGACTTATACAGAGGAAAACTGGGAAGGAATCACAGGTCTAAAAATAAATATGGATCATTGCTTTTATCTTAAACCCCTATCAGCTAGGCCTAAAAAAATATGGGGGAAAAAGATAAGCAGTGGTCTGTGTCATTTTTAGATAAAGCGAAGAATGGTGGCTGAGTTTACGGTGCGCACAGAACACCAGTTTTCAGGTCAAATTCAGCCGAAGGGTTTTTCTTTTCTGTGTCCTCAGGAGGAGCGGCCCCTTCAGGACACTTGACACAAATACCAAATCAATATTTTGGAGCTATTTTTGTTGCCAAGCACTATTCCTATTCCAGAAGAAAACCACAGGTAAAGCCAGTAGCACAGGGCCATTCTCAAAACACATTAACTTTCTCAAATACTGAACTCCAGTATTTCTTTTATCTGATATTTGATGAACAAGAAGTTTCCGGGGAGTGGTATCAGCTTGTGTGAGTATTGATTACACTACCGTAAACAGAAAAACTCAACATATTTTCATAACACAACCTTCTCTGGACTGCACACCGGGAAATCAATACAGAGGCTTATATTCATGGTCCACAAGCTTGGCTGGCTTTGCTTTGACAGAGTAAAAGCCTTGGTGCGTTTCAATTCTGCAGATGAAATCAAATTACTGGTTACATGCGTTTGGTCTTGGACATCTGAAAATATGAGGAAAGCCATTTTTTCAACTTAATAAAACACTTCAGAATTGTGTAAGACAACAACAGCAACTAAAACACCATTTGTACACTTCATATAAATGTTATTAGAGTGTATTCGTTTTGCACGTTTTACCTGGGGGTCCTGGTGGTCCTCGGGGGCCTTGGTTGCCCACACCTGGATTTCCCCGATCTCCTTTCTCTCCGGCTGGACCTGAGCACATTACACATTAACACATTAGTATAAATGCTCTGTCAATCTGTATGGATATCATTAACATAAGAAAATACAATTAAGACTGATCAAATGTATAATAAACCAAAGTGTGACTCATGGGGTAATTATGAATGACCTCATGCGGTATTTTATGTACTTGGTAACCACAAACTAGCATCATTTTGACCTGTTTTGGGAATGACGTGTTAAAAGAACTAGCCATAAATTAATCTTTCGACAATAACAGTTTAAATAGTTCAATAAACAAAACCAATTTATTTCTATTTATATAATTTAACATAAAATCAGTTGCCAGAGGGTGAAGTAGTCAGTATTCTTGTCAAGTAAGGTTTTATTTCTGAATAGTCCGAATAATTAATAACACATATTGTTAAACAAACTCCACAGATTCTACACAGCGGTTTCATCTCAGCCCATAAAACATGTGTGATAATAAATGTGTGTGTTGGGTCTGTGGTTGAGCAGAAGGAGCAGATTATGAATGTTACAGAAGAGAATCAAAGGTCTGGACTCTCGCTGGACATTTCTCTGCTTTCCTCTGTGTCTTCTGCAGCTCAATACTTTCGTGTGGGCTGCATGTTTTTGCGATGAGGACTTGTAAAGCTGCTCTGAAGGCTGAATGACCTCATGGATATTGAGCTTACTGTCTTTTGGCCTGGACCGGACCTCCTGGGAGCTCAGATATGACTGAGTTTGTCTAAGGGGTTACAGAGCAGGCCAGAGCCAATCAAGCTGCAAACAACATGAATATCCAGCTGAATAGACATGTGCTGGGTAGACAAATGTTATGTTTGAAATCTTGATAAATTCTCTTTTTTAAAAACAACCTGCCGTCACAATAACACATTTGAAAGCGTGTTACATTTGTGAAGAAATTGTTATAAAAATGCACATTGTATAGCACTGATAATGTAACTGCATCATATTTACAGAAATATATTTTGCTAAATAAAGCCGTATCTTAAATAACACATGCACTGCATATGAAGAATAATAAAACACAATTTACAGTATAAATAGCATGTTAGTATCTATTTCAGGCAAATTAAATCTGAAGGTTTTTGTGAGGACCTTTCCCCTTTCAAAAGATTTTTTAAAATTTGAATTGTGTTATTGCTATCACAGTGGAGGACCGTTGCATGCCAGATCCTTCAAATCCGGAAGGAATCCTTATGCCTGAAACCCATGAATAAATCAATTCACATGTTGTTGTATAAAAGTTAGGTGTTCCCCACTAGTGTCAAAACCAATAAAAACTGTCAAAAATAAACTTAATCTTTGATATTTTCATCCATTTGTATTGTTATTATTGTCACAGGCCTCTTTAGATAGCATTGAGTAAAGTGCATTATTTCAGTGCCTCACCTCTCTCTCCCGGTCGCCCGTTCTGTCCGTTGGTGCCGGGGAAACCAGGCCTGCCGGTCAGACCCTGCTCTCCCTGTGGTCCCGGGGGTCCTCTTCTGCCTGGTTCTCCTGGAGGTCCAGGAACCGTTCGCACCGACACCGAGGACTGGGGGATCTGGTTCAGGATGGAGTTATACCGGGACAAGTGGCCTGTGGGAGAACATAGTGGGTAATTCAATTAGATTCAAACAATGGATGGATCAAAGCACATTAGAGAACACAACATAAAGGTCAAATCAAACCCACTTTATATATAGCACATTTTATGAACAGGCAGTTTCCAAAGTGCTGCACAGAGACAAACCAACAACAACAAAGAATACATGCTCGTATTAGTCCTAAAACAATAAAACTAGTTTAATCAAATAAAAGCAAAACCCCAACATAGCAATAATTAAATTAAATAAATACAAGAAACAGAAGACCACACAACTCACGCAGTTTTACAAGTTTAGAACACTCCACTATGGGGGCTGTTCGGACATGGGGGGGGGGCAGAGCATTCCAGAGCTTAGGGCCAACCACAGAAAAGACCCAGCCCTCCCTGGTTTTAAGTTTCATCTTAGAAGCACTATGAGCTGGATTTGGTTCTCAGACCTCAAATGCACGCAGACTTTTGAATTAAACTTACTCTGGATGAGTTGTTCGCACACTTGTCTGGCGATGGCACGGATGGCTGCTTGAGACTGAACATCTCCCTGAAACAAAACACAGCTCTTAGAAAATTACACACTGCAGATTCACTCCTCATTTAAAACCACAGGAACAAAACGACCAGACCAGTGCTGGACAAATTGTTGAATGAAGTTTGAAAATGAACCAATTCCATTAAAATCAGGAATACGACTAGTCAGACAACCCATTTCACTAAAATATATTTGCAGATTATACAAAAAATATTGTTAAATAGTTCCTGGTTGGAGGCAGTAGATGTGAAGTAATTCCAGAACTGTTACCTGGCCACCATAATATGAACAGGGGGCAAAGCTAGTTATTCTTTGACAAATAAAAATATATGACAATATGACAATCCTTTTTTAAAATGAATGTTTAAACTGAGAGAAAAAAAAAATCTTGTATTTTCAACTTAAATAATTTTTCATCCAGTCTTTACAAACTATCTCTTAACTGATGTAAAACTATGACACACAGGCACTATCCCACCAAAGTAAAAACATGAAAACCATATGCACTTCAAAGCCATTTACTTTACATTTAGTTTCCATTAGTTCATACTTTATCTTTTAGTGTGATATTAGTGTCAAAATATTGTACAGTGAACCTAAACCATAATCTGTATTGGATCTGCTGGAAAAAGATCAAGCCAATGAAATGTGTCAAATGTGCTCTTGAGTGCGATGCAGCTTCAATAAAACAAAACTGTAAAGCCTTTTCCGCCACAGTAACATTATTTCCAGTGCAAAACAGAGCAGTAAAACATGATGTGTTAAAAACAGGGCTGCAGTGGAACGACTTACTCTTTCTCCCTTATCACCTTTGGTACCAATAGGACCCTAGGACATAAAGCACAAATAGAAATTCAATTCACAGGTTTGTGTACATAGAAACAATTCATATCCCCTGTCCATTCATTATACCACTTAGACTTGTACCATACGCTTGCATCTCGACAGTGGCAGTGAAAGAATGCATTTAGACAGACAATATTGCCCCATGTGATTTTACTTTTAGATAATTCAACACCTTTGCCTCACTAATGAAATCTGTGTGCCTTGAAAACACTGTGGAGTCTGACACTCTGATACTGCACAGCAGTAAAGCTTTTAGATGCATATCGGACCATAGCACGCCTCCAACCTGCCAAGCACATAAACCGATGAATGCATATCAGACTATAACACACCGAGGCAAATAAAAGACAAATATTTCCGCACCACAAATGCAAGTGCTGATATGAAAAATATATCGGCCTGACGCGCTCACAGCTTTTGAATGAGCTCCTGTTTATCTTGGGTGCACATGTCCTTGACTATTCACTACAAGCCTGTGTGCTCAAGTAGAAGTGTTTGAAGAAGTACACCGGGACTGTTGTGTTTCTAAGTCGACCTTATCATGAATATTGCATTGGAGATGTGTCTGTGCCAGTTTTAACTTCTAAGTCTCTCTACAGTAAATGTCTTCTGCCTGGGTTGCCTCTGTCTTTCTGTTTTAGTTTCATTAATCTTTTTAGGCACATAAATGTCAATTTCTTATCAAAATGATATGGGAAAAGCCTATAAAACTACAATGAAAGCACATGTGAGGATGGAAGATAACATAGACCATATTTATACAGTCAGCTCCACTGAGTTTTGTGTGGAGAGCTGAGACCATCACTTGCCATCTGAAATTATCATTAATTAACTAATTACATTAAATGTTTAAAAT
This sequence comes from Periophthalmodon schlosseri, assembly GCA_000787095.1. Classification (NCBI taxonomy): domain Eukaryota; kingdom Metazoa; phylum Chordata; class Actinopteri; order Gobiiformes; family Gobiidae; genus Periophthalmodon; species Periophthalmodon schlosseri. The sequence goes on from KN484755.1 coordinate 115,356, forward strand.
CACTACATCAAGAGTTTTTCTAAATTACAAAATAGCTAGAATTCTTGGGTAGATTTTAACTAGTCACAATCTCTATTCTTCCTGCAGGGCCCATTAATGATAGATTAAAGCAGTGGGCACGCCACCTGCATGACTCCATGGAGATGGAAAGTTAAACCCAAACTTTGGAACATTCTAGATCATCAGTTTCATGCTATACTGTGGAATCTTCCAGGCAAAGTATTAACATCTCCTTGGAGACAAGCAGGTGCTAGACCCCATACAAAAATAAACCCATTAATATAAAAATACACATTGCATTTTTGCACTCAACTCATGAATATAATTAAGTTTCAAACTGAATAAGATTGAATTCTCTCAATCAAGGTGAAAAAAAAATAACCTTCTGCTACTTCTTCCTATTTCAAGTGGAATAATGCTTGTTCCATTGTTAAACGTTACTTGTAGGCTTTTCATATTAAGAATACTGCTTAACGAAAGCATGTTTAACTTTTAAGATTGACGTTTTTGCTGTGCAGAGAGAAACATTTGGATGTGTCTCTTGTGAGTCATCATTTCAGTAGCCATCACTTCCTGTATTGTTGCATTTTCTGAAACTAAACATCTGTGTCTGTCTGAGATTCTCCAGTGATTTATAGCTCTCCGTCTTTGTGCCAAACTTTGCTGTTGGACGACATGAGCCGACCCAAGAACAGATTACATGTCCCCACAAATGTCATCTGTTGCTCCTCTATTGTCTTTTACACATTTTTCTTGTAACTTTGGGATTTATAAGTTTGTATTTTCAATCATTTCAGAAAGACGTTTAATAAATAATGTCACAAATTTAATACCACACATAAACTCCTATTCAATTCATTTAGACATAGAGAGAGAGGACATAAGAGATAAATAAAACCAGAGGCATGCATTTTGGACAGTCTATGCCCTCTTTATGTCATTATCCACTTATACTTTTTCCTAAACTCATGCAGATGTTATCAAAACTTACTGGAAGTCCTTGATCTCCAGGAGAACCAGAAGACCCCCCTGGGCCTGGAGCTCCGGGGGCTCCTGGGGGTCCCTAAAAGAGAAAAAAAAAACATCTCCATGCATCAAAGTGCTTAAACTTTCAAACATAGGAAACAACTAAATCTAAAATAAAACAGGTACTTACAGATGGTCCAGGTGGTCCTTGTCGCCCCTGTGGTCCAACATTACCGGGAAGACCCTAAAAAGCAAAAAGTAGAAGATAATCGTCTTTGGTCTACATTTAACATTATCCCAGAGCTCATAAAGCAATCATTACATTAACATTGTGATAGCATCAGCATCTCTCTTCTCATAAAGGTCAGACAAGGCATACAGTTAGTACTATGTTTTGCTTTAAAGGCAAGAGAAAAATAAACTATTTACCATAAGTCATAGGGTTAATGCATGCTACTGTGAATGCAAGCTAATACCACTGTAACAATAATACATACAAGTTTTACAAGTTTTATATGCAGTTGTTTCAGACATATTTAGGAATACGAGCTGTTCACGGACACAACTTGGGTGTACATCCAATTTTCAACAGTTTATTTGCAAAAATTGTAATGGTATTGTAAATTGATTATAAATGCATAATTACTAGCTTCCTAATACATCTACAGAATGACCTAAACCCTGATATGGAGAAACAGGCAGGATTGGTCAGATTAGTACCATAAAAAGACCCTCTAGAGACGATTTAACCCGCTGTGAGAGAAGAATGGCTTTGTCTGTCCAGAGAGCAGATACTCAGCTGTAACTAAATGATACTCAAAAAGTGACTCCAGCACTTTGAATGAGTAATCAGAGCTCCTTTATGTGTATAATTGCAGTTTAGTTGGCCGCATAACACTAAATAATGACCATCAAATTAAAAATGATGGCAGAAGACAGCACTGTTGTGTTAGTGACTTCTAGCCAAATTATTCTCATCACAATTCACCAGATCTTTTCACCAGCTTATACTACATGAGCTGAAACCAAAACAAAGGAAGAAAATTGGATGGAAAAGATCTCCAGCAACAGAACAAACAAAGATTTTAACTACTCCAAACTCCAAGTGAATATTAAACATGCACTATGCAACCTTTTCTGGTACAGGATCAGCCATCTACTTGATGTTATTGTTTTTCTAACAATGTTCTATAGTATGGCATTTTTTTTAATTACATATGTTTTTATTGCTGATCTGACTTGTAACTTTGCCTGACTGGAGAGATACTGTGAGTTTAATGCCATACTATAGAATATTTTAGACCAAGTAATCACATCTCCATGGTGACAAACAGGTAGTGGACCCTCCACCAGAAAAGTTACACAGTGCACTTTTAAATATGATGTGAGGATATTGAAAAAAAACAAGCAGATGAGTGTAAGGACACCTGTTCCAGTTGGACTGCAGATGGATTTTTGTATTTCATCATCAACCAAGCCAGAACTGAACCTACCCACACCCACGGTCCAGGCTGTGTCTCCAAGTCTGATTTGGTATTTACAACACAGTTGGGCATTGTAAAATATACTTACAAATAGCTTCTACTATAACCAGCTGCTCCACATGTCTCCATGAATGAAGACTAATTGGGTTACGTTTCAAAGTAGTGAAACTATATTTGTACAGTATGTACATGAGAAGATATGCACTGGATGACCACTTTAAATAATAGTAAAGTGGAACAATTTGATGAGACAAGGAGAGACAAATTTCAGAAGTTGAAGCTAAAAAGCAACATCCTGTGTAATAGGGTAGATTTACATTCTTCAGTTTATATCTCATCTCATTCATTTTCAATTATAAGCAAACTTGGCACATTTTTCAATTTAAGAAAACATTTACGAAAAGACTATTGATAATAATTTGTTTACAGAATTATTACTGTCTATACCACAGACTGTATAAAAAAAATTAACTAAGTGAGTGTGACGTCACCCATAGTGTTCGGCTCCAGTCAAATGAAGCTCATCAAGCAGTTATAGGGGCAAATTAGAAGCTGAGTTCAAACCGCAAGTATCATGGCAACCAAACAGCCAATCCCAAGGTGACGCCCCTTCCCGCCCACATCGCTGGTTTAGCAGGGTGCGGGCGCTTAGCAACACTGTCAATCAAACCTGTTGCTAACGTTAGCGGGAGCGACCTCGGGAAAGAAGGCACCTGATTTGTCTGTTATTGATGTTCATATCTTGATTTATGGACAAAATAGCAAAATAAACCCCAGGATCATGTAGAACGGGTTAATACGAACATTTTAAGACCAAAATGATGAGCCTGACAGCAGCAGTTACAGAGAGAGGGGTGACAATTTTTGAATGTAAAGTGAATTGGAGCCAGAGTTGATGGAGGTCGAAGCGTGCCCATGCTCACTTCCTATTTGAAACGCAGCAGCTAGCAGGTTAACTATGTCCATTTATATATACAGTCTATGATCCATACATTATACTGAGCACCAATGGAAAAAGTGCGACTTTCTCTTCTGTGCAGGAAAACCAAAAGAGGAACAGGTGGTCACCCTAAATATATTTTGGCTCTCTCCTTCACTGTGTTATTGTAGCTAATATTATGTTGTTAGTGTTATGTGTATTAATAGTGGGGTACAAAATTTCATCCAGTTACGCTTAGCAGGACCATTCTTCTTTCATTTGTCTTACCCTTGGACCTGGTGGGCCGTCTCGTCCAGGTGTTCCGGGACCTCCAGGGACACCCTAAAAACACACAAGCTGGTGTAAAACTGAACCAACAACAGAGGACTTTATAGCTTTAAAAATGTCATTATTAACTGAATAATTCTTGCTTTCTGCAGTATTTTGACATCACTGCACACACAGTAAAGGGGTAGCAGAGTGGGAACTTTGATTCTTTCCTTCCATCACTCGGAGGTAAATGCAGTTGAATCCAAAATAGAGTCATGGTTTAAGTGCTGAGGTAATTTATGCCTACACTTGAAAACTAGTGATTAGCTCATAAAACATGACAGAGAAAGCTGTTAGAGGTTCACAAATTATAAGAGCAGGCTGTAGTAGATGGCTGTATGAATTACAACATGCTGTAATGTGCTGCTGCTTTTGCGCCACACAGTCCACACAGACATTATACCACACAGATTTCAGTATAGTAAAAGTTATAAATATTTTGAAGGTAACAGTCTTTGATTACACACACACACACACACACACACACACACACATTTATTAAAGGTGTACTATGTAAGTTTATGGTGGGGGTTTGCTACCTGTTTGTCTGATGGAGACGGTATTGCTTTGCTAGAAAGGTTCCACTGTATGGCTTTTAACTTTTATTATGCATTTGTTCAATAAAAAATGTTTTGCTCAAAATTAACTTAAGCAAAATAACCTAAGAGGGAACAACTCTGCACAGATCTGACCTGTAATGTGGTCTGGTGGTGTCACTTACTTGTCTCCATTGAGATACATATATTTAATGAAAAGTTTCTCGCCAAAGCAATAACATCTCCATCGAGATAAGCAGATGGCAGGTCCACTACCAGAAATGTTACATAGTGCACCTTTAATCTTCAAATTAGAAAAACTTATAAACTGAAAGTGGATGAACAGGATTTGCAATTACAAATGTTTGTGTTATCTTTGTGTCTACAAAAAGCTGGTATTTTAGTTTGAGTATAAATGATTACACTGAGACAGTGACACAGCCACTGGGATTAAGACGGATGTAAAACAAACACTTCAGTATTCATTAGCGCTGTATTCACAACATCACATCTGAACAGAGCCGCTAGAGCCCACATCACCAGGGTCCATTGTATTTACAGCAATGAAGATGAGAAAAGTGAGAGGGAGAGAGAGGGGGCAGAGAGGCAGGGTGAGTGAGGAGTAATTGATGTTTTAGAGCAGTGATATTCTCTGTGGTCCGCCATATATTACAACAGGACCCTGGAAGCTACAATATTCTCCATGCGAGCCTCCTATTGAAAACACACACACAGGCAGCCATTCATATTCCTCTATCTGACCAAACACATTATTACTCAGTAACAGAGCAGCATAGGGCAGCTCTGCCAGCTTTTATTAATAGGACCATGCAGCACCAAGTGCCAGATAGGACGGACCGCATTGGTGTTGTGGCAGTTTGCCGTGGGCTGGTTCAATGCTGTGACATTCTGTACTTGTGTGAATGCAACTTCTTAATCTCCACGACAGTTTAAAGACAGTTTAATAATCAAAACCAATTAAACTGATTGATTTAATTTGTGCATGGATAGTTCAAGAAATACAAAAGCAAACTTGTTTAAAAAAGTAAAACTATTAAAGTTACCCCCACTGAGTATGGAATGAATGCAACAGTGCACAAAACTGAAAAGCAACTTTGAGCGTCTGGAAAACTGCTATACAAGACTAATGCATTATCAATATTAGATACAAAACTAATCTATTGGAGCTTTAAATCCTTGTTTGTTGTTTTTCTATAAAATGCATTACCTATATTATCTATCTATATGGCAAATACAATATACAGTAAAAGGTCCACTGAGACCACAAGGCACTTATGAAATCCCATAGTGACTCCTAAAGATTATATCTCCCAGTGTAGAGATTATAAAGGTGGCATTTCTGTTTTCTTGTAGCTCATAAACCTGATAAAACCCCGGTATTTGCTGGACAGAGCCGCACTATCGCTGCAGCAGACGGAGAGGCAGATACTGCACTGCGATCTGCTGGGACCCACTGTGTAAAACGAGCCAAAGGAGCATTTGAAAACATGTCACTTTTGAAATTTAGTTTAGATAATTCAATAATATGCGATAAGTTAATTAGAAATGTATTAGTTCATAATTTTGTTGTAAGTCAATCAACCAAGACTGCAAAAATATAATTAACTAACTTGATATTGCTCTAATTATTCAGAGGAAGCAAAACTCAATGACATATGAAAGGCAAACTCGCTCTGGGACACAGTCACATTTACAGATGATGATGACCAGAGCTCCCTGAAGCAAACTATTAAATTAATTCAGCACTGCCTCTAATTGGTCCACTGCCCAATAACAGCGACACAAGTAATGACCGCACACACATTTCAATGATTGCATTATACCGCTCTGGATGTGTGCTGAAAATAAAACAGGCAATCTGCTCCAACTTCAACTGATGTGTGAACTTCGACTGGACACTCAAAGTTAAAGACTTAGGGGCGACAGTAGCTCAGTTGGTGTTGAGTTCGAGTCCCGCTTTTAACATAAACATCACTGGTAGAGCGGTCAGATCCACTGACTCACAGGTTGGGAGTACAATTCCAGCTCCCAAAGATGAATGCTGCTGTTGGGTCCTTGGGCAAGACACTTAATCCACCTCACCCCCAGTGTTTGCGTACACTACTGTATGAATGTGTGTGAATGGGTGAATGGGTAAGTGGTTTCTTGATGTAAAGTGCTTTGAGTGCCTTGAAGATGGAAAAGTGCTATATAAAAATGTGACCATTTACCATTACCAAAGACACTAAACACTTTCTCACCATTGATCCAGCTGGTCCAACCTCACCGATGTCTCCTTTCTGACCAACTGGCCCCTGTAATACAATTTAAAAAACAATATTTGCCATTTGGATTTGCTCAAAATAAAGACAATTAAGAAAGGATAAAACATTAAGGGAAATATTTAAAACTCTTACCGGAGGTCCCTGAATAGACAGTCCACTGGGTCCTTGAGGGCCAGGAGGTCCAGAGGGTCCTGGGGGTCCACCCTCTCCAACAGGTCCCTGTGGTCCCTGGAAAAGTAAGCAGTTTATAAACAACAGATATAACCGAAGTAATTTACTTTCAAAATTATATTTAAAGGAACCAGTAAATATTCAACCAATAGATTTCTTTTGGGACAAACAGCACAGGTTCTTATTCTTCTTATTTGAATAATAGCTCTAACATGGTAACAATGTTGCCTCTATTTAATTAATAGTAAGTCAAATTTTAACCATATAGATACATTTAAGATGATGCTATTTTTGTTCATGATAATTCAAGAAGCAGATTAGTATTAGTTTTAGTATTAGTGTCAATATTGTTACTCCAGTATCCAGCTTGTTGACAGACTAAGGAGGAATCACCATAGCTCCTCTACTGAATGGAGTACTTATTTTCAGCAGTAGCAGCAGCTCTCCCACACACTGCTGTGAAAAACCCAGATTACAATCACCAGAACATGTAGCACACTTTGATAATAGCTTTGATAATAGACTCCAGAAACATATGTCCATCTGTCCATTTTTATTATGTAATCTGCTGTAAACGTGCTCTGCTCCTGAACCGGGCTTTTGTATATTGTTCACTCAGCAACAGCACTAGCCAGAGGAATACTTATTTGAGTCAATGTTTATTGCTTTACTGTCTATCCGTGCAATTACTGGCTTTGAGGCAAGGATTATCTGCGAAAACAATCGAAACAGTGTGAACAGAACACTATCAAAGCAGGAATAAAAATACACAAAACCTCCCACAAAAATATTGGAGGAGAAACCACCCGGGATGGCTGGATGAACAAAAGAGTCTTCCATATGTATTAATGTGTCAGTTCAAATAAGTAATAGCCTCAAACGGATTAGTGAAGATGTATAAGGTTGAATTGATGCATAAGCTGCTCCCATGTGAGGAGGTAATCCAACTATTCTTACAGAACAGGCAGGGGTGAAGTGCTCAGCTCACACCACTAACATAAAGCAGGAATTCATATATAAATGTGTCACTTACAGAGACAGAAAATCAAATCTCTCCACAAAAACAAAATTATCCTTCCAATATAACACACATGTTCCTTATTGTACATTTGCAACTTCATTGTCAAATATTTAAGAAGTAAGCTGTTTTTACTTATGCTTGGCCAGCTATACATTTTGTACTGAAAGCACTGTCACTCAAGCCTAGACAAAATACACATGTGTTTGACATAAATAACTTTACACTCAGTAGCTTTACACTCTGCATATTTTTTCATTTTCTCAAAACTATAGTGAATATTACTGTGGGCCATTGTTCAGTTATTATGGTGTTATAACAAATAGTGCATTAACAACAGGTGGAAATTTATGCCAAAACTTTTCATATCACAATTTTCATACAGCCTAGCCCCGGATCACTAACTAAAATCATTTACTCCTTCTGAATGCTCACACTAGAATGTGATTGATTAATCATTGATCATTGATTGATCCACCTGCCACTCAATCAGAGGAGGACAGAGACAGACCAACGGGAGGAGTGGGTGTAGAATAGTGTATTTGAGGATAAAACTGAAGCACTGAATAACAATGATATCACCAAAATAGCATATTAACACAGGGATGAGATTACAATTTCATTTTTACTGCATCACCCAGCCCTATTCATGGCTTTCAGTTTCATGTTTATAGGCAACATTTTGAGGACTTTTCATTGTTAATTGCTATGACAACAGCCCTGTTTTTTTTCATCATTCAGAAACCCATGTGCAATGTCTCCTCCTCCAAAACTAACTATAGGCTACAGGAGCTTGGATATTGTCCATTTCCTTTGGCTTAGGGCTGCTCTATTGTTGATATGAAAGATGGAGTGGGCTACAGATGAAACAGCTCCGGGGGAAAACAGATATCTGCTTTGTTGTGACTTATGGACAATAGACGTGCAGAAGAGATACTTTGTAAAGCGAGTAGATCAAAACATTGGGAACTTACCGTCACTCCTGGCTCTCCTCTGTCTCCCCTGGCTCCCCTAATGCCAGGACCACCCTGAAAAACATACCAAAATCCTTAAAGTTTACACAAAAAAGAGATGCAACATCACCCCAGTTACCAGACCTTTTAATAAACATAAAAGAAGATACCAATGAGGGCTGCAAGATATATTGCATCTAATCGAAAATGCAACTTGAATGGACAAAATCAGAACATCTCCATATCCTCCATAAAACTTGCTAATACTACAGTTTTGTATTAGTTTAGCAGTTCATATTTCAGTCTTCTCTCAAATGTAAATGCCCTTGGATGTAATTGCACATAATTGTACCATCACATCTTCAATCCTAAATCTAATCACAATGCTTGTCAAAAAAAACACCCTGTATTTAGATGTTATTCCAAAATTGTTCTGTCCTAATGCCAACACTCATCTGCTTAATGGTTTGAACTCTGCACAGCGTAATTTACAAATTATAGAAAATACTTTTAAATAACACCGGCAGAAAACTCCATCTGACCCATTCAAGGTTTAAACAAGAAGAAGCCCTTCACATCTGTTAAAGATTGGCCTAAGATCCTGTGTTTTCTTATATGGGAGTCCCTGAACATAACAATGGTCTCTGCATTACCATATTCTGCTTCAGGGGACAAGACTTAAGCTCAAAACATGGGAAAATGTGAGAAGAAACAAATAGGAAGGGATTGCAAAAGAACTAACTTGTCAGATCTATAAAAACATGTACATGGACATGAGCAATTTATTTGTTACAACAAGACACTTTTTTTAAGTTAATGCTGACTCAGTATCAAAATAAATACCGGTAAGTGTATTTTTAAGTGTAGAAAATAGATAAATATACCCTTATTACCACCACAAAAATAGTCTTTTGCTGGTCTTCAGATTCTAGAATGTGTAGTACTCCAAGACGGAGGGCACAAAACTGTTTTTTTCTATTGATTACATGGTATTTTGCCATAAAATAACTAAAAGGTAAATGGATAAATGTGAATTGATTTCTATTACTGACTAGACCCAAGAACTTACTGTATTCCAACAAAAAACTGCATTTTAACAATATAAATTTTACCTGCCCCCCATCTTTATTAAATGTTATTGTCCTATAGAATGTTGTGATGTTATCTGTAACCCAGCAACACCACCACAATAGATGCAACGGATACAATAGACTGCCTTTATACATAATTTACACAATGCATTCCAGATATAAGAATCCATACAAAACAGTGTGCATGGCCAAACGAATGAACAGTGATTATTGGTGGTGGAATTGACTGTACAAAGGGGCGGTACCTGAGGAATTATCTGTAGTATAGATGCATTTCAGTTTAAGAAAAGTCAATAGTGGGTAGAGCATGTCTTGTTTTCGCAGACTGATGCTCTGTACTCAGTGGCGGGAGAAACTGCTATTCAGGAGGATCAGCATTTTCATTCAAACAAGTCAACAACATTAAAATAAAATCTAAGAAGGGCACAGAACATTGTCAACATAAACCTGCACTTTTAGATTTTTACCAATTAGAGCTTCAGTGATATGTTTGTTCATATCTTCATATATGCGGTAAACGTTTACATAGCTATTTATTTTGCAATTTTACTATTACTGAGAAAAGTAATACAATTTCAAACTACAGATTAAAAAAACTAGAACAAAAACTGGGAATAATTTTGTACCAATTATGTGTAAAACTGCAGTATAATTACTTTTCCAACAGCACTTTTGTTGATCCACATCCCTATCTCGCTCTAGACAACAACAATGAGAAGGCGGACAGAGAAAGCCTATAAATGAAGAGGCCAGAGAGAAACCCAAATGGAAAAGTGAGAGATAGTGAGAAACAGAACAGACAAAACTGACACAAGTCTCGGTGGGTAAATGAGCTCATTTAGTTGGTTTCTTCTGTCAGCCTCTATCAGCTTTTACCTGCTGCGTGACGAGAATGTGGCAGTGTCTCCTCTGTAGCTGCACTAACGCTGGCTCTGCTGTAATGGTGTGAGTGGAGCCTGGACACAGCGCTAATGTGCCCTTCAATATGTCTATAACCCATTATGCTTATATCTATGGAGGGTATCATTCATCCAGGCAGCTCATTTCCTCAAGATATTTTGAAGATATTTTATTCTACTTTAAATTATAATTTTACCCAATTGTACATTGTAAGCTAGTACAGTAATATTGTGATAACAGAATGGATTTAGCATATGATAATGCAGGACATTACAGGACATATTATGCAGTATTTCTTGATAATATAATCAATCCTTCTAACCCAATATGAAGACTGCAAATTAACAGGAAATATGGGTAGCACTTTCTTGGTAAAAATATCAAAATAGGGCCACCAATTGTATTTATCTTTTGTTATCTCACTTACCATGCTATTTCAATCAAATTACCATTGTATTATCGTGCTGTAAAGTAAAGTGCCACTGCTACATTTTCCAGACAGAGTAGAACTGCATACATATTCAATATCACCATGTACTTGGGACAACTATAGATTTCATCACAAAATGGCCCTAGAGTGGATACTCACAGGTGGTCCAGTGGGCCCTGGGGGTCCTTTACTGTCCTGAGAGCAGGTGCAGGCATGAGGCATCGCGGGGCAGTGCTCTTCAACTCTCTGCAAAGATACAGATGCTGAATAGACAAAAGTGCTTGTGTTGTGCATTTAGTTCCACACTTGTATCAGCAAAAATATAAAGCAGCTATTCCTTATTATTCACAGTTAGTACTTTTAAGGTGCATTATGTAACTTTCTTGAGGAAGGGTTCACCACCTGCTTGTCCCCATAGAGGTATATTCCTTTGCCTGAAATATTCCACAGTATGGCATTAAACTTATCTATCGCCATGGAAACAAGCAGGTGGTGACCATTTTTTCCAAGGTATTTATTCACAGTAAAGACACATGTAAATTATTAGTTTAATGTCATACAGTGTAACATGTCTGGTAAAGCAAGACAAGAAATATAGGTGGCAGGCCCTCCACCGGAAAAGCTACATAGCGCACCTTTAAAAAAATGGCCATGATAAAAGTCTTAAAATAGAAGTTAGTGAATGTAATAATGTCATTGCATTAAAGGAGGAAAGAATTGTTCATACCAAAGCTGGCAGTTCACAGCACTTATCTCTGCTGGCCCAGGACGTGCTGCAGATGATGTCAAACATTTGGAGCTGAAACTGCAAACACACACAAACCAATTACATTAAAACCACAACTCTGCAACATGTCAGAAATGTGTGGCTAAAATGAAACAGAAGTGAAATATCAACTGTAGCTTTTGGAAACCAGAGGCTTTGTTTTGCTCCACCGTTGATAAGAAAGAGAGCTGCTTCTTATATGAGTTCTAATGAGGGGCTGAAATATTCAGGGAGAAAGGCAGCAGCAGTCGAATGATAGCTAATAAACAGTGTCCTGGAGGCTGCGCTGTAATGGGCTCCACACCAGACTTTAAATTAGGTCACTGCCGAACAAGTGCTCCACTGTTACTTTGATACGTGTGTTTCTGACCACCATAGGAGCTAAAGAGTCTGACAATACACAAATATTTTATCTATAGCTGCAAGTTATAGGAACTGAATAAAAATTGCAATTGGAATGGATGCTGTTATCAAATCGCAAAAACTGCAATAGTAACATAATTTCCTCTGCAATCAACAAAATATGTCATATTATTTTCTGATGTGCATTAGTTTATCAACTCCTATTTCAGTCTTGTAGACAGACGTGTTTAAATTGTAAACTTTGTCCTTTATCCTATTCTTCGATAACATAAATCTCAAATCTAATCGTAATTGCAATATTCATCAGAATAACCACAATAAGATATATTTTCGAAAACTGTTCAGCATTAATTTTGTCAGAATTGAATCATCAAAATAAAAATTTCACAATAACATTTTGTATAGGAGATGCCTCGCAGTGAATCTTCTGAGTGGCATTTGTGTCTGAAAGGACACTGTGGGTTTATTCTTTAATTATTGCCCTCATTGCCACAGGAGGGCTCAGACTTAAAGAGCTGGGCACTCTAAGACAAACTGGAACTAATTGGACCTAAAATAGTCCCGTTGGGATTGGTTTGGGGTTTGACCCAGTTAACACTAAAATGTATAAATAGGACAGATAGTTTAAAAGCTCTTTTTCCTTGTTACAAACCATATTTACCATTCAAAATTACAGTAGCCACACAAGTAGAAAATGCTATATATTAAGCTGTTAATGCATTTTTCTACCAAATAAATTGCATTTTTTTTTCAGCTAGTGAATTTAGAGTCAGACACCTCACCTGCTCCCTGCCTGCGTGTGCCAGAGTGTGCCGAGAGTGTGCCGAGAGTGTGACATAATTGCTGGAGCAGAGCTTGCAAAGTATATCTTAAGCACTTTCCACTTTAATAAATAAAAAGACCTTCCTCCAAGTGACTCACTAAATGGTTTGGGGTATTTATAGCTGCTATTTCATAGGCAATAATAGTTCACACACACACCCATCCACAAAGTGATCATAACATTTCTTGATTATCATCTGTTAACTTGAACTGAACTTATTGTTTCACCTTGGTTTAAATAGGAAGCACCAGCCAATAATCTTTATTCTTAAAGGTCCTGTACGCAATTTTGCACCATGAGTAGTAATGAACATGCTTTGTCTGACCTGTTAGCCCCGCCGACTTAGTCCCTTGTCCCACTATGTTGAACCATTACAGATAAATAAGTGTCTGGGATAGTCACAGGCAAAACTGTGCATGCTGTAAAAGGCATTTACCTGAACTAGAAGAAATAAAAGTGAAGTATAGGACCTTTAACATAATATTGAAACTACTTACCATAACCATAAAGCAGGATAATCCCAGCAAACCCTTTTCTAAAAGAGTTATTGTAAATAATAAGCTGCAATACATAAAAAAGCACTAGCAGAAGGAAACACTTAAGTAGTTAGCTAGTGTATAATGAATCAGAGAAGTAGAAATAGAATAGAATAGAAATTCAATCCTCTCCATCTCAAATATTATTGCACCACAAAAAAATAAAAAAAATTAAAAAAACAAAACAAAAAGGTCTCCACTAGAGCATAGAAACAATCACAATCAAGATTCTCCCAAAAATATTGTTCTATCCATCATTTAGTTGAACAATAAATTGATATAGTCATTATTGTGACAGTCCTATAAAGCTGAAAGTTGATACTGACCGGAGCAGAGCTGTCCCGTCTTCCTCGAGATCTGACCAAACGTCCCAGGACCTCCACTCCATCTGTGGTGATGTTACCCGCTGCATTCACTGGTTTCTCACCGATCAGTGAACAATCAAGGACTACCTTTACAGACGTCTTGCTCACAATAACATGGAGCTGTAGGAGAGAAATGATGAATCTCATTAAAAAGTATACCTTAACCTTGACATCCATCCAATTATAAACACATCAACAAATATTTTTTATCATGGCTGCATGTAAAGCCAAATCGTGTCATTAAAAAGCTCTCCACAGAGCTGACCTGTAACTTGGCCTAAAGGAGGGTGCACCACTTGTCCATGGAGATATTATTGCTTGTTGGTAGCTGATATGAGTATTTAGTTGGGTTTTACTGCCTTGTCTTTTTATTCACAAAATACGAATAAAGTTGAACAGTAAACCTAAAATTAAAATGTTACTCAAGAAAGCACATATATTAACAATGGCAAAGTATGCGCTACTACACCTGCACATATATTAGGTATTAACTAAAAAGGCCTTCTATTTTGTACAGGACCCTATGGTAAGCGCTGCACCTGCTCCATCCCCTGTGTAAAAACTCCTGGTGCTATATAAAGGCATATAGTGTGAGCAGAGACATTCCACTTGCTTCAGAAACAGAAAAGTTTCAGTTTGTTGTTCTAAACAGGCTGGCATTCAATTTCAAGGACCTGTTAAAACACACAAAATAAAGGAAATAGGAAATTACTACTTGGAAATAATTATTTATTTATCTATTTTATTATTATTATTATTTTTAATCAAAAAATTTTACAAAACGCAACTAAGACCACACATCTTTAAACTTCGAACACACCTAATTTATCCATGTCAAGTATTCCTACAGAACAGATTATTTCATGTTTCTGTATTCAAATATTTTTTCTTATCATCTTTCAGTTAGAAGACAAATTACACTTTATTTTATGGACCAATGACAGTGCTGGTGTATCTTTGTTGTGATACATTTGGGCTACATTCTCACAAAAGTGGAAAAAACACAACAGTTGTGGCAACAAGTGAGCTATCTGCCTCATGTTATCTGCAAAAGGAAATGTCAAAAGAAAGCAAATGACAAAGCCCTATGGAATTATTCATGTTTTTTTGCATTAGAGAATAATCTCAAACGGACATTTTGGACAGCTCTATTCATCACAGACTTTGACATGTCAGATAACAGCTCTCTTGTCTTTGTGAACAAAAGAGGACAGTATATGGAGAGCAAAGGAGGACTCCAGAAACTGTAAAACAAATATAATATATGAAGAGTTTGATGAATCACCACCTGGGGTGAAGTCAACACTAATGATTTCATGGTGAATCTGGAAAACTGGCACACTCTTTGCTCACACTTGGATTGTTATGGCACTTTTTAAACACGCTTTGTGAGGTGATGTGGGTTCAAATACACGAAGCTATCAGCGTTTCTGCCGACTCTGCACTTTCTGCCTGATCCAGTGTTAGGATGGAGTGCATTTAAATTTGCATTATTGAATTCCATGTACTGGGTGAATTTGTCTCTTGTGGACTGCCATGCTTGGGGCATTTCAGATTTATAGCAATTACTTAAGATTATTTTAAATAATTGTTCAAAACTTACAATAAATAATCCATCTTGCATTCTACAATCCAAGTACAAATGAGCCACATCTTAACTCAATGTAATGTCTCAGAGTAACAAATATGCCTGGTGTATGAGTGGATAGCACTTTCGCCTCACATCAAGAATGTCCAAAGTTCAACTCCCAGGCAATGTGGGGCTATTTGGTGAGAAGTTTGCATGTTTCTCCCCATGTCAGGGTTTTCCCCATAAACATAAAACATGTGCAATAGGTCAAATCCTCCAGCTAAGGTGCTCCTGGCCAAGCCTAGCTCAAGATCACGAGATGGGTCCTGGGGCACTGCAATGTGAGGCCTACTACTCCTGACAGGTTGCCCCAGCAGCATTGAAGGATGGGTCAAATGCAGAGGACAAATTTCCCTGCAGTGACTAAGTGAATAAATGTACCTTAAACTTAAAATAACTTGGTGGTAGCTATTTATATAAAAATATGTGAAAAATTGTTTAAAATCCATTAGATTATTGTCAATTCAGTTCATGTTGGATTTTCTAAAACTTTTAATTAGAATACATTAAATTGTGGTGCAAATCAAGAAATGGTTTCCTCATAAGGTATAAAGAAGTCCAAATGCTGGCGTAAAAACACACATAGAGTAGTATATACATTATTTATGTGTATGTCGTTATCTAGTGTGAAAGTACTCTGTGCACTTTGGTCGAGGGTATCCAGTAATTGTATTCCTGCAGACGATTCTGTTACGTTTCAAACCAATGTTCTTCTCCTCCTCTCCACCTTCACCTGTGGCTGCCGCTCCAATGTGCTTCACTGAACACTGCATTCTCCTCTCATGAGATGTTTTCATATGGAAATCTTTGCACAACAAACAGCCACAAATCACTTTACAGTCATCTCGTCTAAATAGAGATGTACACTTCCTGAGGCTGGCCGGCCGCGTGTCTTTCAACATTGTTATAAAATGGACAAAACAACAGACAAAAACACTAGAGGTGATGGACAGCACAGAGGAGTTTTATGACACTGAGAAAATGAAATGGCGTTTGGGAAATCATTGTTGCATTTGGATTTAAATTGAAAGCAAATAAACAAAATTACTTTAAATTCAACATTCATGGATTTTTTTTTTTATCTATTTACACATCTTCAGCAGATGACAACTTTTACTAGTCATTCAGATAACAGCCAAACAACTTTCTAAGCACAAACTAATCATTTGAAAATAAAAAGCTAAGAGGTGCAGATTTTAATAGTTGTCACTTTTCAATAAATTCAATACAAACCAACAAACCTTTCGCAGTATTAAATACATGTGATAGTAAATACATAGCCAGCATAATTCATTCATTAAGGATTGATCAGTGGTAAATGATGAATCTCACCTTATGAAAACTTCCATGGAAGATTCTTTTTATTTCAATTCCCTCAAATGTGACCGTCTGGAAGTCCCCTTTATAGTCATGGTTAAAGAAAGTCAATGTTTTTCCTGCATCTGGGCACAAAAAATATACAATTATGAGAAGCAAAAAAACTAGGGTTTTCAGCAGAAATTTGAGCAACAGCAGCACAATAAAATGTCCATGATTTTTTATTGTAATAATAATAATACTAATAATACTATTACTACTATTACTACTACTACTACTACTACTACTACTAATAATAATAATAATAATAATAATAATAATAATAAAGCATTGGATAAAACGCCTTACAAGACACCCAAAGTGCTTTACAATGCATTATTCATTAACTCCTCATAGTAGCCCCAGCTGCCCTGGGGCAGACTGATGGAAGAAAGGCTTCCTATCTGTGCCATAAGCCCCTGGGCAAGGTGGGCAAAGTGTGGGACACAACAACAGAACTTGGTTCAAGCGAGAATCAATCCTCCGACATTCGAGCTTGTGGACGAGTGCTCTAACCACTGAGCCAATGTTGCCCCAAAAATTATATTTTATGTCAACCTTGTTATTGATAAGTCAACATAATATTCCAAGCAACAAGAGCAGACAACTAGAATTACAGCAACATTTTCATTGAAAGAAGGAATAGAACTAAACTCACTGTCAAGGATGACTCCAACCAACGGGTCATTGTTTTTGTCCAGAATTTCCCATAATGCAAATGGCTCTTGTGGAGTTTCAGGCAGCAGCCGGAGCATCATAGAAATGGTGTAGTCAGAGGGTAGTCCTTCAGGGTGGAGGTACCTCGCGTACAACAAAACAAAAGTGGTGAGACATGTATCAAATCCTTCTTTAGAGATTTTCAAAGTACTTGTGACACATATAGAGCATTTAAAGTTACAACTGTCTTTCAGGGCCCTTTCTTGTTCTGTGTTTTTACTTTTCAGCACCTTGGCTTTTTCTTTAACTTTTAAGGTGCTTGTCAGAGACTGAAGAATTACAGTTCAAAGCAGATCAAACCAAAACATTGCAGCTTCAGTACTGTTTATTTATGTGATTTTTTTGAGCTTCAATAGCCATCTAGTTTCAATACCAGTTTTTGTATCAGTTACTATCTTTTTTATTACTTTTTATTATTTAAAATGTTATTTATAATGACCTTTACATTTGATGAAAGATTCTGAATGTGCCCTACCCTAAGATAATATTTTGTCTATATCGCTCAGCTTAAACATACAGTGTCACTCACTTAGTTGGTTGGGACACCAGTGCGTCTCTGTGTAAGTGGTAACAAGGAAAGCTATTGAATGACCCTGGCTCCAGCGAAACACCAGGGATTGTGCTGTACTCTTTCTCCACCAAACTGAACTTCTCCATCATACGGAAACCTCCATAAAAAAATGAACAGAATTTCTTTAATAAAACTGTCTCATAAGAAAAGACAGATATATGAGGCTTTGAACAACCTGTGTAGCTAATTCTTTGTTCTTGGTGCACCTTACCTGCCAACGTGTTTCCACTCATCAGAACTGACGGACAGGCTGAAAAGTAGAAGGAAAGTTTTTTGTTCATGATGTAAATTACTTTTTTGTACATTCACTCTTCTTTCATTTTGGGCAGTTTTTTCTACTTGAAGTCTTTTTATTCTCCATCTGTCTCTTTGAGAACGTCAGGTTACTTACTGGCAGTAGCAGCTTCACAGACGAATGTTATAAGCTGTTCTTCTATTTTTTTCACAGCGTCCAAATCGTCCACAAAGAAGACATGTCTATCACTGGGTTTACTGGCAATATTCACCAGCTCGCCGTAGTCAGCATCCGCAAAACCAATAGCAAAGATGATATATCCTGAAAGTTTTTATGAAATATTGTGAAAACCAGGCAAAAGAAGAATGTTTTAAGGTTGAGTTGGTAATAGGCCAGTTAAACAGAGGTAGGAGATATATTGAGAAACTGGTAATATCACAATATCGTCTATAAATAA
The DNA here is from genome assembly GCA_000787095.1 of Periophthalmodon schlosseri. Classification (NCBI taxonomy): domain Eukaryota; kingdom Metazoa; phylum Chordata; class Actinopteri; order Gobiiformes; family Gobiidae; genus Periophthalmodon; species Periophthalmodon schlosseri. Next base: position 134,258 of record KN484755.1, read on the forward strand.
ATCTGACCACAAAATGAGGGTATATAGTGATATTTCTACACTTTTGTGGTTCATTTCATGGTCCATTCACGTTTTGTGGAATATCTGAACCTCAACCAAGACATTTATAGGCACATTTTAGCACACTCTTGGTCCACTAAAAATATTGGAAGTTAAAATAGTGTCTGAATATTGTTATCAAGATAATGCAAAAACTTCAACTTATAATTCAATTAATGAAAGATGATATTATTGGGCTCATATTTATTCATGGCTCTAGTGTGGAACTTTCTCCTTTTTAATAGTTTGGTTACATTTGAGCAGTAGCGGGTCGTATCACTGACATACTGATGGCTCATTACAGAAGTATTTCATAATGCTATTTATTCATTGCTTCTCATGTTTATTTGCAATTTGGTTCAGTCAGAAAGGGTTTTACTGGGATTATCCTGCTTTGAGTTTATATTGTGTAAGTGGCATAAAGTAGTCTTCATCATTATCTTTTATCATGGTATTTTCTGTAGCAATTTATAGCACTAAAATGTGTTATTGTGACAGGGCTAGCGGGTAAAACAGCACACACAAACTACTTACCCTCCATCTGCATCTCTTTTGACACTTTGTTGACATCGTCCTGGGAGCGTCCATCCGTGAGAACCACTAAAACCTTAGGAACGCCCTTTCTGGCCCCAGCCTCTGTGGTGAAGATCGACTCTTTGACATGTTTGATGGCTCGACCTAGAAAAGACAGGAGTTTGTAAATGTACTCAGAATATTAGCTGTCAGTTGAAAAAGTTTACCAATTATAAACAGACTTTTCTCGTAGAACTGGCCACTAATCAACATTAAAGCTACAGATGTGCTGAAATAATCAAACTAATTAGAATAAGACAGACTAACAGACAATAAATAATAAATTAGTATTGTAATTGTTATCTGGAGTATAAACAATGCATTAGTGAAGACAACAGGTTTCAACACAAATACTTGCACTTTTATTTAATAGAAATGAAAAAAAGAATATATAATATAATAAAAACAATATGCTTAATTTTTAAATAAACTCTATCAAGAATTCACTTAGCATTTTGAGTAGAGTTTATTTTAAAAAATCTTCAAAGCATAAATAGTCAATGAAACAAGACTGAGAGAAGCAGAAGAACAGACTGAGACTTTCACACATGACCTGAAGGAACGAGAGGAGGGGGACATGTTGGATTGATCTCTGTGTTGGAGAAATTCCATTTCTGTGCTGTACTGAGGGCAAACGGGAGCTCAGTTCTTGTTGGCTTGACCTACGTCATCAGAGGTATAATACTCCCTACAATGGAAGCATAGCCAGACTGGACTGCATTAGACTAGAATACATAACACTATCACAGTGTCTTGAGGGTTCATGTCTCCAGGTGCTGGGTCCTGTGCTGATTTTTGAGGGTTATGTCTCCAGGTGCTGGGTCCTGTGCTGATTGTAAATAAACTTCTCCTGCATTCGAACTCCAGTGTCATGCTTCTTCTCTTCAACTCTCGGGCTACTACAATTTATTCTACAACACTCTGCTTCAGAAAATTGCGAGGCTGGAGGCACAACTGGAAAAGGAAGTGATCAGTGACAGAGTGACAGACGCATGGAGGACGTGACAGTGCAGGCAAACAAGATGGAAGAAGTACAATGTAAAAACAAGGATGAGCACCAGATGATGGAAAACATTTGTAACGCATGCACTGACAAAGCTCACAATGATGCAGAGAAGGACAGTGAAAAACTCAAATTTGAAATGTTGGACACAGAAAAAAACGCAAAAAAATAGAAGAGAATCTCGCCCTTTTCCAAACCAGTTCCTCCTCCCTTTTCCTCCCCACTTCCACTAAACTCTCAATGTGTGTCCTTGGTTCCTTCATTAGAGTGCTCGGAGCTGTAGCTTTGAAAAGCACTCCCCTCACTCCTGCGGAAGAGACACGCCTCTTTACCGTGAAAGCACAGGGGTACTTGAGCAGTGGTTGTTTTGTTTCTCTGCAGAATACACACATGACTGCATGTGTCTAGAACATGGGTGAAAGTAAGCTGTTTTCCTGCACAATAAAGCATTTTTCTTTCATTTACTAGCTCCATTTGGCACTACTTATTGATGTTTACACATCTCAATAAGCGTGCGTCTTGCTCTCCAGTGTTATGCACTCATGGACCTATTAAATCATTTGTTTCACTGTCACAGAGAAAAGGGATAATAGAAGGGTGCTTAATATGTGCATCTTTTCATTTGTGCATAGAAGCTAGTACAAAATAATGTGAGTCAAACATTCATCTCGCAGTAAGGAGTTTTCCCACACCAATAAAAGATCTCAGCACTGTTTTCCCTTTCATCTCTAAATGTATGCGATGCAGTAGTAAATGTCTAAATTAAGACGTCCACGCGTCTAATAAATGTGGAACTAAACTCCTACGGTGCACTTTACATGTCGGGCTGCTCTGCATTGTTACGCACACCTGTTCAGTCAGCTCCAATGCTGACTCAATGTGAAGAAGCTCATCAGCCACTTCTCCTCACTGCTCCTCCATTTGGAACAGCACTTAATGTGGCAGCTCCTTCGTGGGAATGCACAAAATGAGGACTAGTGCATAGGAAAAGGAAGGAGCAGGTGGTTTGGAAAAGGGCCACTGTCTGAGACCAGAGAGGAGATGGAAGAACCAAGATGTAAAAACAAGGAACAGCACCAGATGATGGAGAATGGTTTAATGCATGCATTTACAGAGCTCAAAGATGCAAAGAAAGATACTGAAAAACTCAAATTTGAAATTTTGGACAAAGAGATTGCCCTTAAAACATCGA
>KN484756.1:0-16672 GCA_000787095.1 Periophthalmodon schlosseri
CCAGAACTAGACCAGAACTAGACCAGATCTACATGAGGACTAGGACTTGTATAAAAACACTCAAAATAATAGAGAAGAAACTGAGTTAAAAGTTGAGTTATAATATGTGAATAATGATAGTAAGTATAACCATAGGAGTAGCGCACAAGCCCACAGAAATAGAACACCATGTTCACTCTGCAGTTTGAGTTTCTTCATTCTGCATTTTTACACTGCAAATTGCAAATAAACTGAAATCAATTTATATCCCAAGAGGTCCACGGCTGAAGGAAAAACATCCGCGCGAACATTCTGACCGCGAAAACTGCTGAGCCGAGCGATTCCGGTGATGCCATATTTCGTCCTGAACATCACCCGGCGCCGCGTCTGACCGGAGCAGTGGTATAGTTGTTTTTGGCCCGCGGGGCTTTGCAGAGAGAGGCTCGTCCGTGAACAGGCCACTGACCCCGCGTCCCCCCGGCACAGAGCCGGAGTGTGCGGCTAATGAGGAGATCCCATTATGGAGACGCACAGTCATTCGTAACGCTGCCCCAGGCACCACTCAGACATGTAGTAGAGATGTGCGGTTTGGTCAGCGCCGCTTGCTCCTCTGTGTACAAGTAGTAACGATTTTGTTCCAACTAACTGGTGTTTTATCCTCTGTTAGGGCAGGCGCTGGGCATGGGCGGCTGTAGTTCAATTTAAAGGTTCTGTATTGCGCAAATTGGGTTTTTGTGAGGTTTAAGCCATGTTATAATGTTGTTACCTCATTAAAACATAGCTGGAGTTGCGTTTTGTTTCATTCACACATGTTTGAGTAACTCTATTATTAGTCTGTCTACATCTCCAAAGCTCAAAATGCTCAGTTCCACCTTGTGATGTCATGAAGCGGTAGTTCGCGTGTTAACAGCTACCTTTTTAGTTTTTGTTTAGTAGAGATTCAAAATTCTACGGCTGAAATTATCCAAATGGTTCTAGTGAAAGTGCAGTTTAAAACCACAGTGGAGCACTTCCTGTATTACCACATGACATCACAAGGTGGAACAGAGTGTTTTCTGTTTGAGAGAAGAACTCGGCCTAAATATGATTTAGGATTTGTGTGTTAAACATGTGTGAATGAAACAAAACACAACCTCCAGATCTTTTGCCATGAGGAAACGACATTATAACATAGATCAGAAAATGGCGCAGTATGGGCTTTAAAAAAAAAACCCGAAAAAAAAAATAGAGACCTGATGACAGTTGATGCATATCTCCCATAACACTTACATGTGCATAATGTAAACGTCGGCTACCTGGTTGTATTCATGCCATGGAGAAGTTATTGCATTGCCTGTAATGTTCCACAGTATGGCATTAAACTTTCATTTATTAAATTACATGCTTTCTTACTGTGAGTTGCTTGTCTCCATGGCGATAAATGGGTTAAATATTACATTTTTGACACTTTTGACGGCCCTTAAACGCTGCTGTCCCGTTGTATAGTGGAGCAGTAGAGCACACAGTATTTTCCCTCCCATCACAAACTCGCAGCTTGGCTTGAGCACATTTTGTTTCACCTAAAGTCGGTGTGACAGGTTCCGTCTCAGTAACTCGATGTTCACTTTCGGAAGAACGAGAGGAATGTGGTGTGTCTTATTTGTGTAGCAGCTGAAAAGGCAGTTTTGTGATTGACGGGTCACCTCTGTGTCTGCTTAGCTTAATGTTGAACTCGTCTCCCTTTGACCCCGCTGCTCCGAGTGTTGGCGCTAGTGTTAGCATTAGTGTTAGCATTAGCGACGTCCTTGCGGCGTGTTAAAAATTAGCTGATTTAGATGGATGGATTTGTTTAGGGGGAATGAGCCTGCAGTGGATTCCTCAACTGTGGAATGTGAACCAGGCAGTTTTCGCATGAGTTTCTCTCTCGCTCCATCTCTCTCTCTCTCTCCATCTCTCTCTATCTCTCTCTATCTTTTTATCTCTCTTTCCATCTCTCTCTATCTCTCTTTCTCTCTCTATCTCTATTGCTCTCGCCATCTCGCTCTATCTTTCTATTTCTCTATCGCTATCTCTCTCCATCTCTCTATCTCTCTGTTTTTCTCTCTCCATCTCTCTCTCTCTCTCTCTCATCTCTATTTCTCTCTCTCTCTCTCTACCTACCTCTGTCTGTTTTTCTTTGTCTCTCACTATCTGTCTCTCTAGCTGTCTCTCTCTGTCTGTCTCTCTCTGTCCATCGGTCTCTCTCTATCTCTCTCTCTCTACCTTTAGCTCTCTCTCTCTCTCTCTCTCTCTCTCTCTCTCTCTCTCTCTCTCTCTCTCTCTCTCTCTCTCTCTCTCTCTCTCTCTCTCTCTCTCTCTCTCTCTCTCTCTCTCTCTCTCTCTCTCTCTCTCTAACTCTGTCTCTCTCTGTCTGTCTCTCTCTCTCGCCCTGTCTCTCTCTCGCTCTGTCTCTCTCGCGCTCTGTCTCTCTTTGTATTTCTCTACCTTTATCTCTCTCTCTGCCTCTGTCTGTCTCTCTGTCTCTCTGTATTTCTCTACCTCTATCTGTCTCTCTCTCTGTCTCTCTCTATTTCTCTATCTGTATTTCTCTACCTTTATCTCTCTCTCTGTCTCTGTCTCTGTATATCTCTATCTCTGTCTCTCTCTGTCTCTCTCGCTCTGTCTCTGTCTCTCTCTCAGTCTCTCTCTGTATTTCTCTACCTTTATCTCTTTCTGTCTCTCTCTGTCTCTGTCTCGCCTCTGTCTGTCTCTCTCTGTCTCTGTCTCTATGTCTGTAGGTGTTGTAATCGAAAGTTAATCAATGCCCAGGCTTGAAAGTGCCACTTGGAAGCATTAGCATTAGCATTAGCGATGTGTTATCTGATACTTGTGGTGAGGTTTAATGCCTCTCACTGTAAACAAGGATGTTTACATGAGCCGTCCTGATGTTGTCCTGCAGATAAATCTTTCATTCGCTGAAGTAATGAAAATGTTCTAAAGTATTTGTTGTAGTTAGGGCTGCACCACTTTGAAAATACATCTATTTCTGACAGTATTACAATTACCATTTAGATTTGCGGTGTTTAAAAAGTAGGATTCTGTTCAGAACATTTGCAGTGTTTGAAAAGAATCCTACTTTTTAGAGTTCACATTTTAAACATGGCTGGAACATCTGAGATAAACCTAAAATATGAACGGATAAACTCGTACAAGTATTTTCTTATATAACCATTTCAAATCTGTGGTAAGACGTTCCCCAAAACAAACGTAAAAGAGATGCAAAAAGCCCTTATGTAACACTGTTAAAGGGACACTATGTAACTTTTTTGGGCTGGGCTGTCCGCTACGTGCTTGTCTCCATGGCGATCTTACTACTTTGCATGGAAATTCTAGAAAGAAAACACGCCTTCCTTCTGCACACAGGGGCACTTCTCCGTGTATTACCTTTTAACTGGCCTTTTGTTTGTCTCCACGAAGACCGATAATGCAAACTTGGCAAACATCTCCGTGGAGCCAAGAAGGAGGTGAACTCTCCATCAGAAAAGTTACACAGTGGGCCTTTAAAGCAGCAACTGTATCCATTAAACAGTTTCCTCAGTAGACATTTTTTTTTTTTTTTTTCCATGGCCGATTATTTAGAATCCCGAGCAACCGATGGTCCATAAGCTCTGCCGATATTTTTTAGACCGATATATGGGACCGATTTTGAATATTGTCCCCAAATTATGTTTACATTTAAATTTACTACAAGCTCCTCCCAAGCACTTTTTATACCACAAACCTATAAAAGAGCTGTGTGGTCATGTTTGTGCAGTTTTCTCTTCATAGTAAAGTGTTAATACAAAGATTAGTGTGTATTTTTTTTAGGCCGCAGATCGACCAAAACAAAATATCGACCTGCGCTGGAGATTTAAGGTCGAAGGCTGATACACTAAAAAATCGTCCCGATATATCGATCTATCTCTAGTCCTCAGTTTTGGTAGTACTTTTTGACTTTCTTGCAGTTTTTACATTGTACTGTTTGGGGAATACAGGGGATTTGTCGCATTGCAGTATTCAGTATTCAGTCAAATTTTAAATATTTTTTTACTGGCAAAAGTCACTGGCTCTACAGAAATCTGATTTAAACTCTGTTGTATGTTAATTATTACCAAATATTACTACAAATTTTCCACAAGCAGAATCAAAATAGACCCATTTGAATGTTTTCACTTTTCAAGAACAAACCGTACACAAAAAACAACATTAGACTTGAAAACACTTTGACTTTAAATGTGCTTTTTTAGATGAAGGCACCTGTCTCAGAGGAACTACGCAGTGGAAGGGCATCTGACCTAAAACCTCCACATGACACAAAAGTTCTAAACCTGTAAAACGACTCTCGGCTTTTAGAGTTGGTTTGAATTCACCCCAAGAATAACTGAAATCACTCATCATTCCTCTCCCCGTTCTGTCGTCGCATTATCGCCCTGCAGACAGACGACTGTTTACAGATCTAACAAACGCTCGCGCTCGTCTGGGTGGCTTTCGTCTTTAAACACGCTCGAGTCTAACTGGCCTCGGGAGATCGCGCAAACTAAACCTGTGAATTATTTAGCGGGGCGAGAGAAGAGGGGTACAAAGCGCTCCGGTCACTACAGGACAAAGCCCGTCCCTGGCAAACCACCTAAATACTCCCCAAATGTCATCTACTTTTATCCCCCAAAACATCAATCAAACTAATGCGTTTTATCTGCCCAAAGGCGATTGTATGCGTTTCCAATGGCCTTTAGCGGCTTCTGTAAAGGTCGCGTGGATAAGCGTCGCTCTGATCGTTTTAATGGCTCATGTTGTTCCCAAAAGCAGATGACGAATGAGATTAGGATTCAAAATGGACTGTGAATTTGTAAGGCTTTAATTTCGGCGTAATCCGCAGGAGAATAAGGGCAATATTAGCTTCGGAGAAAAAAACGGCCTGTCTGTCAAACGTTATTGAAATCGATGAGAGTGATGGGTTTGCTCGTGTTACCGCTGGATTGTTTCATAAAGCAGTTTGCGATTTGAACGCTGCACTCGCTGCCCCATTAAACTTTGAATAAATTGCCCTCCCGCTGTAATACTGTTAACGGGCAAAACTCCTCCGGCTCATTAGGAACATTGGTCTGGAATATCTTATTCATATTAAGTGTCTAATCTTGCTTGTTTTGAATGATGAACGTTTAATGGAGCTGATTGTCTGCTGCTGCTACTGCTACCTATTACTTTTACTTACTCTTTACTACAACCGTGTCCTGCTGTGGTACACCGTGTGTTTGTTTGGCCGTCGCCATAATGATGCTGATATTTCTACGTTTCAAAAATATCTGTGTCTATTGAAAATGTGACTTATTTTTAGATGGTTAATTTACACTAACTTTCACTACTACTGCTGCTACTACTACTACTACTACTACTACTACTACTACTACTACTTTTACTGCTACTACTACTACTGCTACTACTACTGCTACTACTACTTTTACTACTACTACTACTGCTACTACTACTGCTACTACTACTTTTACTACTACTACTACTGCTACTACTACTGCTACTACTACTTTTACTACTACTACTACTGCTACTACTACTGCTACTACTACTTTTACTACTACTACTACTGCTACTACTACTGTTACTGCTGCTACTACTACTACTGCTACTACTACTGCTACTACTACTTTTACTACTACTACTACTACTGCTACTATTGCTATTACTACTGTTACTGCTACTACTGCTACTACTACTGCTACTGCTACTGTTACTACTACTACTACTACTACTTTTACTGGTACTACTGTTACTACTACTACTACTGCTACTGCTACTGCTACTACTGTTACTGCTACTATTACCTTTGCTACTCCTACTACTGCTACTACTGCTGCTACTACTGCTACTACTACTACTGTTATAATACTACTATTTCCTCTTCTACTACTACTGCTACTATTACCCTTGCTACTTCTGCTACTGCTACTACTACTGCTACTGCTACTACTGCTACTACTGCTACTATTACCTTTGCAACTCCTACTACTGCTGCTACTACTACTACTACTGTTATAATACTACTATTTCCTCTTCTACTACTACTGCTACTATTACCCTTGCTACTTCTGCTACTACTACTGCTACTGCTACTACTGCTACTACTGCTACTATTACCTTTGCAACTCCTACTACTGCTGCTACTACTACTACTACTGTTATAATACTACTATTTCCTCTTCTACTACTACTGCTACTATTACCCTTGCTACTTCTGCTACTACTACTGCTACTGCTACTACTGCTACTACTGCTACTATTACCTTTGCAACTCCTACTACTGCTGCTACTACTACTACTACTGTTATAATACTACTATTTCCTCTTCTACTACTACTGCTACTATTACCCTTGCTACTTCTGCTACTGCTACTACTACTGCTACTGCTACTACTGCTACTACTGCTACTATTACCTTTGCAACTCCTACTACTTCTGCTACTGCTACTACTACTGCTACTGCTACTACTACATTGGTTGAGTGGGCAGATCCACTGACCCACAGGTTGGCGGTACGATTGTAGCTCCCACAGAAGAGTGCTGCCGTTGTGTCCTTGGGCAAGACACTTAGCCCACCTCGCCCCCAGTGTCTGCGTACACGTGTGTGTGAATGGGTGAGCGGTTCCTTGACGTAAAGCGCTTTGAGTGACTTGAAAGTGACGATTTACCATTTTTTTAACTACTACTACTAGTACTACTACTATTACTACTATTACTACTATTACTACAGTACATAGGTGTGACTGTCTGTACTGTGGCCTCTCCCGTGAGCTCGTAGCCTGCTCTAAAATGCAGCGTGTGAAATGGTTTTCCTTTTGCATGGGTGAGTCTGCGCTGGAGCGAGTGCAGTGTCAGCTTATGCCCACATCACATCAGCTCAAAGTCCTGACTCCACCAGGCCACTGCAGAGCTCCACAGTTTCAACACTGAAAAATGCACCGCCTGATAATAAGACCGGGTGGAGATGCGTGGACGATATAGAACTGATATGACGAGACAACCGATATGGACTGGACCGAGAATTGAACCGACAACCTCCTGGATTTGAGGCACTAGTGTAATGCAGTGTTACGCTTTGGAGCCTCTGGTAGAGATGTAAAAAAAAAAAAATCTGTATCAAAACTATACAAATGCATAAAAATGTACAGAAAAACTAATCACAGCTAGAGATGGATGGATAGATGATTGCTCGATGGATAGATGGATGGATAGATGAGTGGATGGATAAATAGATAGATGGATAGATGGATGAATGCATGGGTGGATGGATGGGTGGATGGATGAATGGATGGGTGGATAGATGAATGGATGGGTGGATGGATGGATGAATGGATAGATGGATGGTTTTAGAATGTTCTTGCTCTTTATTATCAGATCACATGATAATTTATAAAACTACTTTTTATTTTGTGTGTTTTATCCTTGTGCTGTTGAAAGTGGTTTCGAGTATAAAGCCTTTTCCATACAGTTAAAAACTATTCCTTATTAACTTCCCCATTGCCAGAAAATATTGTCAAAATTGTTGGTTGTGGACAAAATGAAAAGATAAATTTGACAAAGGCTTGAGTTTTGCAGATACTCTCCCAGTTGAGTGTAGCTGCTGTCATCTGCTCTCATCTGTTTTCATCTGTTTTCATCTGTTCTCATCTGCTCTCATCTGTTCTCATCTGCTCTCACCTTCTCTCATCTTCTCTCATCTGTTCTCATTCTCTCATCTGTTTTCATCCGCTCTCATCTGCTCTCATCTATTCTCATTCTCTCATCTGTTCTCATCTATTCTCATTCTCTTGTCTGCTCTCATCTGTTCTCATTCTCTCATCTGTTCTCATCTATTCTCATTCTCTTGTCTGCTCTCATCTGTTCTCATTCTCTCATCTGTTCTCATCTGTTCTCATCTGCTCTCATCTGTTCTCATCTGTTCTCATCTGCTCTCATCTGCTCTCATCTGTTCTTTTGTTCTCATCTGCTCTCTGTCCCTTGTGGACACTACAGTTAATTACTCTTCATCTCGTGAAGACGTCGGACGCCTGAGCTCACCTTTTATAATGAAACTCTGCTGGAGCTGCAGGTCTATTACCTCTAAAGCAGCATAAAACATATAAGTGATTTTACACCTATGGACCCCATCCTCTGTTTAAACCTTCACTGCTTCCACACTGATGTGGAGTCTTCCTGGGTGGATTTATAATGTGATATTCTTTGCCTTTACCTTTTAAAACGGTTACAATCCAGAGTAATAACGATAAAAATAGACAATTCCTTAAAGAGGAAGAGACATCTGCTTGTTGCCATGGAGATGTTATTGATTTGCCTGGAATGTTCCACAGCATGGCCTTAAACTTATCTATCTTACATTTGTTCTATTACAGATGTTTGATTTAAAAAAAACAACAACAAAAAAAGCAAATTAAAAAAACATGTATTCTTAATACATAGTGGGGTCGCCTCTACTCAGATCTGATATGTAACCTGGCCTGGTGGCATCACCAACTTGTCTCCATGGAGATAGATGTCTGTGTAATCCCTCAGTCGTCCAGGTATGATCCATAGTGAAAGAAGAAAAATTCAAATCTGTCAACTGGACAAATGTTTTTTTGAGTGAACACGTCTCGCTGCTCATCCAAGTCAGTTCTGAAGAAGGTTGGCAGTGTGATTCCAGCTCCCACAGATGAATTCTGTCATTGTGTCCTAGGGCAAGACACTTAACCCACCTCGCCCCCTCGTGTATGAGTGTGTGTGTGAATGGGTGAGCGGTTCCTTGATGTAAAGTGCTTTGAGTGACTTGAAGGTGGAAAAGCGCTGTATAAAAACGTGACCATTGACCGGGTGACAAAAAACTTGTGCCTTTTCTGAGTTTGCCCAAAGTTACAAAAATAGCACATTGTTATGGGACTCTGTCATTTTCTTAAGGCTTTACTATAAATATGTTGACATGCTGCTGACTGACACTCCCTCATAGTTAATGTTATGACTGCTGGAGAATGCAGTAGAGGCAGTGAAAAATACTTGTTACTATTTACAAGTGAAAGTCTTTTTAAACCTACAACTTTGCCAAAATTGTCTGTATATAAGATGTCACACACTGGGGCCTCAAATTACACAAAATGAGGTCAAATACAGGAGATTTAAAGCAAAAAGTCAAGTTTTTGTTTTTTTTTAGTTTTAATTTAAGACACGCTTTTTTTTTAAACTGTGTCTGAAAATTGGCAGTACGGCGCCAACACGGCATCAACACGGGAGGAACATGCCTGCATGTTTAGAAAATAAAACAGCACCAGCACAGGCCATCTGCTTTTATTTCCCCTGAAAGCTTTTGTCGTCTTTTTATATTGACTAAGTTCTTCCCACTGCCTCCTCCAACGTCGCACCATCGATTCATTGACGCCAAGTTTACGTGCGGTGGCTCTATTTCCTTCTTTGATGCCAGATTCATCACCTTTAACTTAAAGGCTGCATTTCTTCGTGTGTTTTCCATGATGAGGGTGTGGCATGATGCGCAAAATGACAGTTCAAAATCAAAACTAGTGAATTCTTCAGCACATAATCTTTCCCCACGTCTGTCTCACTTTTGTATTTACTGCTAGAAAGTGCCCCCCAGTGGCCGTTAGCCAGTATAAGCCGCAGAGTTCAAAGCGTGGGAAAAAAGTAGAGGCTTATAGTGCATTTACTTAGAAAGTGCCCCCCAGTGGCCGTTAGCCAGTATAAGCCGCAGAGTTCAAAGCGTGGGAAAAAAGTAGAGGCTTATAGCCCGAAATTGACGGTATTTTGATCTCCATGGAGACAAGCAGGTGATGCCAAGTTGAAGTTTCTGGTCAAACTGTGGAGAGGCGACCACTCAGTTAGAATTCATGCAAGATAAATACACGTTTAATGCCAACCTGAGGGACATTCCAGGCACAGCAATAACTTCATAATTTTAACATTGTATATTCTTATCAACATCTGTCCTCTTAAAAAAAAAAAAAAGAAAAAAAAAAAAACCTCATTGGAATTTAAAAGTTTTATGTTTTATTATATTTGAAGATTGAGTATTACACTTCTATGGGGTATTAATTGCTAACACATAACATGCTAACGGCTAACTGTAAGGAGGGTTCGACTAGGGCCCGGGAGAGATCGCCATATTACTCAAACATGTATGGATGACGTCTGAAACCTCTTTAAGCATGTTTTTGATGAGGGAACAAAGTTATAACATGGTAACGAGCTCCAAAAAGTCCAGTTTGATATTTTAGGATTCATGCTTTGAGGTGTTGAACAAAAGTGAGGACATCTACATAGCTGCCTCTGTGTCACCTGTGTTAGCCTGTTTCACACTCACTGGTGTTAGTCCGTCGCACACACTGGTCTGAGCCCGTCGCACACACTGGTCTGAGCCCGTCGCACTCACTGGTTTGACGCTGCTGTCTAAAGTTGGATGTTTATCTCAGATGTTGGGGGATTGTTTCCATTAGCTAACAGACCGCCCACTCTTTATCTCCGTACTCACCCACACACCACATTCATACTAGTCAATGTGGGTGAAGTGTCTTGCTTAAGGACACCCCACTGTGGCACCTGGTCTTCCCATTCCATATTTATTGAGCCTGAAAAAGGATTCTTCTTTCTATTTTTGAACAATACGTTGATATAGTACAGTATCATGATGAGACCAGTAATATCCAGTGGTGGAACGTAACAAAGTAAAAGTAGTAAAGTACTGTACTCATAGTTTGAGCAAACAAAAACATACAAATAAAAACAGCTAAAAAAAACCCAACTGAGATAATGTGTGATACTTTTACTTGAGTATTTTTTTGCTCCAGTATCAAAAACAGCTAAAAAAACCCAACTGAGATAATGTGTGATACTTTTACTTGAGTATTTTTTTGCTCCAGTATCTGTGCTTTTACTTAAGTAACACAAGTGAGAGCTTCTTCCACCAGTGGTACGATCCCACCCTGTGCTAGAGCCACCTACTGCAGAGAGGGGCTAGCGAAAACGCGCTAATAGCTGCAGGATGTTGAGAGGATTTGGGGTTTGTATTACATCAACACCTGTCTGTCTGTCTGTCTGTCTGTGTGGGGGGAGCTTGGAGCTGCCTTATGTTCAAAACTATGGGTCATTAGCAAAGGAGAGTAGACATCAAGTACATCCTAAGGACAGACCTGGGCAGGCCCACTGGGTGGTCTCTAGGGTTAGTCGTCACATTTACATCTAGAGAGAGTGCATTTGAAATTTGGAGTAAAAATATAGACGGGGGCTAGCGAAAACGTGCTAATAGCTGCAGGATGTTGCCGGGATTAGGCGTTTGTGTTACATTATCACCTGTCTGTGTGTGTGGGCCCTGGGCGTCATGGAGACAGCTTTATAAACATGCCAAACTCGAGGGGTTGAGAGGGAATCAAAGATCGTTTCTAAGTCGACCAAGTATTTCGTTAACCGGCTAATGATTTTATTAGGTTATAAGGATGTGTAAGGACAACACACACGTTTTTCCTCATGTTAATCAATCTCTGTTTTGATTGGATTCTATTTTGTCATATTGAAAACGAATAAAAATAGCTGTCAGTATTTTTTTCTTTCATTTTCTTTTCATTTTATTTTATTATTTAAGTATTGTTAACATAAATAGACAGGTGCATCAAGTTATCACTGTACACTGTACAATAATAAATTACAAATATAACAATTAAATTCAGTACACACACAAAGAAATGAAAGAATGAAATAAACGAGCACCTACATTCACACACACAAACGATAATATTGAAACTAATTTACGCCACTGACACAATAATCCTAAAGTAGAATTAAGAACAAAAAACTATTCTAAATGTATAGTATTGTTAAAAAAACAAACATGAACTGTAATAAATAGCAGAATGAAACATGTTAGTAGTTTATATAGTTTATATCTACAATTTGTTACTCATTATCAACCCTCTAAAGCTCAAATCTAATCGTGGAACAGAAAAATAACAAAATGTTCCCCACTAGTACAAAAAAAAACCTCCACACGGTACATATTAACCCTCAAAAATGATCGTTCCATCTGTCATGTATTGAAAGGTAACTCGATGTAGTAATTATCGTGACGAGCCTACGCACAGGCCGACACACGCACTCCGGGATCAACACTGTTCCAACAGGTTACACCACAGCGAAGCCTTTCATAGTTCTTGTATTACTAAACCAGGAATCAGGAACGAGCGGCTCAGTGTCGTCCAACCGGTGTCGTACAATTGCTAATCTTGCGCAGTATAGCGATAATGATGCTAGTTTTGTGTATCGTCTTAATTTTGGGCCAGCGGTAGGTAACCCCGAGATACACTGGAGCAGACACGAGTTTACAATCAATTTTACAATGTTAGAAATGGCGTCACACGCTTCCACCCAGTACTGCATCGTCTTTGGACACAACCACATTAAATAGACACACATGATGTTTGCATTGTTTATATAACGCTGAATGGCTCTTGATATTAGACCCTGTCACGATAACACATTTTGAAGCGCGATATATTGTTAAAGAAATATTGCGATAATATTGAAACTGCTTTTATCACTGACACTAAGTAAGATAATCCCAGTAAATCTATTTTTAAATATTCCGTATCATTTAAAGGCCTGAGCTGCAACAAATAAACAGCAGAATGAACCAGTAATTAGCCATAAAAGTGATCTATTCAACCCTCTACAGCTCAAATCTGACCTTATTACTCAAAAATGGCACAAAAAACCCCTCAGTTTTACAAATAAATGGTACACACAAGAAATATATTGTTCCAGCTTTCATATGTTGAACGATAAGTCGATATAGGCATTAAGCCATAAAATGATCTATTCAACCCTCTACAGCTCAAATCTGACCTTATTACTCAAAAATGGCACAAAAAACCCCTCAGTTTTACAAATAAATGGTACACACAAGAAATATATTGTTCCAGCTTTCATATGTTGAACGATAAGTCGATATAGGCATTATCGTGACAGGGCCACTTGTCATACTTTTTCTGTAGTAGTAGTAGTAGTAGTTTATATTATGGCAATATTTTCTGAACATAAACAAAACTTACTTTAAAATACTTTCAATCAGTGCCATTCAACACAACGTCAAATTTCTCCTTCCAAACTCTATACTCTGCTCCGAACCACATTCTTTTACTGACAGAGGAAACGCCGACGATTGGAAGTGACAGAATCTCAATATATAAACGTGATTGATTGCACAGGCCTAGTCACAAAAACTGAACCCGCCCCGTCTCTTTTCTCAGCGGGGCTATAGAATGTTGTGATCTCATCTGATACACACATTTTGACACTTGTTCACGAAAGCTGTTCGCCGGACGTTGCCATGGCAGCGGCACGACTGTACTGTAATTCATTCAGGATTATTCGAAGGTGTGGTTAAGCGCTTGGAAAACTATGAAGCGTAAGCAAAGGAGAGTGCAAAATGGACAGCAGTTGAATTACATCATAAGGAGAGACCTGGGGAGACTTACTAGGTTGGCGCTAGGGTTAGTTTTCACCCTTTTGATTTGAAATTTTGAATATATTAACGCACAGTCTTTCAGCTCTGTGGCGAAAGGACCAACCCGGCTCTCTCCTCTACAAACGAGTAAATCGGTTATAAAAATTGTCTCACTGTTTATTCAAATATTGGTGATAAAATAAAACTACCAACATTGTTTTGATGACATATGAACCAGACGACACTTGAAGTGTTTTCATATTCAGAATACAAAACGCAGCATTATTCACGCTTACTTCCAGTCCTCCAGTGAATTTGTGTGGGGAGACGTATTCCTGTGTTTAGCTTCCTGTTTATGGGCGCCATTTTGAACAGTTTCCACCATTCAGAAGATAGAATATTAAGGTTAGATTGTTGATCGCTATGGCAACGGTGCAAATTTTTTATCGCTCTGAAACCTGTGGATATTCGGACCAACGTAATGGTCTGAATGATACAGATTCTCAGGTTTCCGGCTCCCGTTATACAACATTTTGAGCGCTTTTTCCCATTCAAAAGATAAAATATTTTGTTTTAAATTCTTAATCACTATGGCAACGGTCCTAATTTCTCATCATTCCGAAACCCGTGGACAGGTAGTGGGTTGGTCTTGAGTTGACTCTGATCTCTTGTGCTTCGTGTGTGTCCAGGGAGCAGCCGATCTACACGACCCGAGCCCACGTCTTCCAGATTGACCCCACCACCAAAAAGAACTGGGTCCCTGCGAGCAAACAGGCCGTGACCGTCTCCTACTTCTACGACAGCACCCGGAACAGCTACCGCATCATCAGCGTCGACGGGTCCAAGGTACGAAATATCTGGGATTGGACTTTATCTCGTTCGCAGTTACTTTTACTAGATTGTGCTGATTGTGACTTATGTTTTTAAAATATTCTAAGGCAAGGCGAGTTTATTTGTATAGCACAGTTGGTTCACAAAGTAGTGCAAAGTGCTTTACAGAATAAGAAAGACACTAAAATCACAATACAAACAAATCAAAATGTAAGTAATTGTCATAAAATGAACATTAAAGAGAAGAATAAAACACTTTCAGTCACATGCAGCTAAACAGAACCGTTTGGAGCCTGGATTTAAACATTGTCAAAGTAGAGGCCTGTCTCACATCTTCAGGAAGAATGTTCCAGGATTTAGCTACAGAAAACTGAAACGCTGATTGTCCTGCTTTAGTCCTGCTTTAGTCCTGCTTTAGTCCTGACTCTGGGCACCAGCAGGAGACCTGCCCCTGAGGTCCTCAGAGTGTGAGATGGTTCATATGCCACTAATATGTCGGTGATGTTCTAAGCATAGATTTGGTGTTGTTGAAACCTTAACAATAAAAATCTTTCCTAACAAGATAATTATATTCAGAAAAGGTGTCAAATTTGCCTCAAAAACACTACAGAACTGACTGGTACCACTGACTGTACCCAAGACTGAACAGAAATCCAAACCCACATAAGGACAAACATAAAAAGGTGAAACGGGTCTTCCTCTTCCTCCTCACAGAACCTGCAGTAGGGCTCATTTCCTATCTGCCATTTAGATAGAGATTTTAAGTTGAAATATCCTCGAGTCTATCGTTGTATTATAAATTGTCTGGAAGAAACTTCCATGGAATTAGGGCCTTTTTGTTTTGGGAAGTTGAAATAAATGCCCCATGAGGGAAAAGTGAAGCACCAGTTTAAGAGTCCATTTGTAAATGAATGTGTTTGTGTTTATCCCAGTGAGGCATTTATGGCTTCTCATTTGTGGGAGACAAACCAATAAGTCCTGGATTTGATTTTTAAAGGGCCCATATTACACTATTCACTCATCTATGTTATAATGTTTCCTCGTCACAAACAGACCTGGAGTTGTGTTTTGTTTCATTCACACATGTTTAACACACAAACCCTCCATATTTAGACTGAGTTCTTCTCTCAAACAGAAAACACTCTGTTTCACCTTGTGATGTCATGTGGTAATACAGGAAGTGCTCCACTGTGTTTTTAAACTCCATACACCTTCACTAGAATCATTTGGATAATTTCAGATCTGGGAGTCTCTACTGAACACAAGGTAAAAAGAGCTGTTAACATGAAAATCAATGCTTCGTGACATCACAAGGTGGAACAGAGTGCGTTGAGCTTTGGAGATGTAGACAGACTAATAATAAAGGGTTATTTAAACATGTGTGAATGAAACAAAACACAACTCCAGGTATGTTTTTGATGAGGTAGCAACATCATAACATGACTTAAAGCTCACGAGAGTCAGTTTTGCATAATATAGGACCTTTAAACATTTGAACCATGTGAGTTGCTTTTAATTGATAAAATATGAGTGAATAGTTTGAAAAGAAGGAAAGGAGTAAATTAGAGAGTTGAGTTGATACAACTTGACAAGTAGCTTTTAAGGAACAGTTCATAGCTCGTAGGTTTCTTAGATTCAGTCCTCCATTTTCAAAAGAATTATATATGTATTGATTTTTGATTTTGATTCTGGTTTACTCCATATAAATTTGAAGATTGTAACCTTACCTTGTGTTGTACAGCACTTTTCCTCCAGGGCAGTAAAATCCTACCCATTTCTATCTTCCTATTATAATTATGTTCAACAGTTTCTGTAAAGTTTTCTGGAAGGTGAATCCCTAATATATTTACTGGCCCATTGGTCCAATTAACTGGAGCTGGGCTGTTTTAAATGAATTTGGCGTCTTTTAGAGATCCGATTCTCAAAATACTGCACTTCTCAAAAATTGGGTCTCAATCGTGATATTTTTGAGAAACTATTTAAATCCATAATTAACGCTTCCAGCTCTTCAAGTGTCTCTTCCTCCAAAGTTGAATCCAGTTTTATAAAAGTATCAGCACATCCGTATTTTTATCTTTGCAGTGTGTGAGGGGCAGCTGGCCTCGGAGTTTAGCTCAGCTGCTCTTTCCCATCATGCATCCAAAAGCCCATCATGCCAACTTTTATTTGTTACCGTGTTGCAGAAAAACATGGCCCATTATAATACTGTAAGTAATATTTTATTTTGTCAGTGCGGTTACATCCCTGTCATTTGTAGAAGCATCTGCGCCTCCTTAAGGAATGTAAGAGCCTCTTACGAAATCACATTGGTTAATCTTGTTCTGTGGGTCTAAAACATTCTGACGCTCCATGTGTCTCATGTAAAGCCACTACATGAGT
>JACM01071568.1:0-10159 GCA_000787095.1 Periophthalmodon schlosseri
TTCTCTGTGCACTGCCTCTGTGACAAAAAACCAGAAGTGAGCAGGTCGTGGTCGAGCCCCTCAGCGCCCACAGCAGCGGGCTTGCCAAGTTTGTGGTTCCAGTGAAAACACCACTCATTCACATTGTAGACTGTACCGGCTGGGTCGGAACTGTTTTGGAGCCGGACATATGAGGAATGAATGTACACAAAAGGCCAGGCCTCTGCCCACCACTCCTCCCTCTGATGTTGATTTAAACTAGTCAGCCTGTGTGATGAGAGGGGCAACACGGGCAATGTCAATGAAACCCTCACCAATCCTCCTGATCCTCATTCTGTGTATGTCAACTGTTGTAAAGGCTACCCTGAAGACAAGACTGTAATTCTGGTTGGGTCTCAAAAGATTGAGGGAGCCAGTGAGCTGTTTTATACTCCTGTGTCTGTCAGCAATAAGTTGTCTTTGAGAGGGATGCTGGACTCTGGCAGTATGTCATGTACACTCAGTGAATTTGCGGAGGCCAACTGTAATTCTGTTGGGTCTCAAAAGATTGAAGGAGCCAGTAAGCTGTTTTATACTCCTGTGTCTGTCAGCAATAAGTTGTCTTTGAGAGGGATGCTGGCAGTATGTCAGTTACACTGTGAATTTGCGGAGGCCAAGTTGAGAGCTGCCGGCACGGTCTTAAATCCGCAACCTGTTCCTGAGCGGGTGGTTCTCGTCGGTTGTGGTGGTCTCATTACTCAGCCTAAATGTATCTATGAGTTGGACATTGAGATCTATGGCTTCAAGTTCATGGTGCCAACATTTCTGGTTCCTGGGCAGAAGGATGAGTTTATTGTTGGCACGAATGTGATCCGTCCCATTGTCCAGAAGATGAAATCTGAAGAGAAATATTGGGAAATGATATCCTCTCGTACCTCCAATCCTGACTGTGAGCAGTTCCTCCAGTTGCTGTGTTGCACCTCCCGGTGGTTGGGCTCAGAAGTTCTAGACAAGGTTGGAATGCTGAAATTACAACAGGCTGTTACGTTGCTGCCGCAGATGGAATACATTGTCTGGGGCAAACTGCCGCCCTCTGCTCCTGTGTCACCTGGCAGCACTATCATTGTAGAGCCCACGTCTGCACGTTCCACGCCCAAGAACATCATGGTTGGCCGAGTCATTACACTAATGTGGGGAGATGGTCCCCAGGGTCCTCAATCCCACACAGACTGCAGTCACCCTGCGACGAAATGCCAAGCTGGCTGATGTGTTCCCCTGCGTGGCCTTAGAAGACTTTCCTGTCACCCAGGGTCTTTGTAAAGTCGAGAAGGGTCTGTCCACTCCTTCATCTGGCCCTCGAGGTACCCTTCCTAACACTGTGCAGTTGCTGAAAGACTGTGGCCTTGGTGACATTGACATAGAGGGCTGTCAAGTGTCTGGTGAGTGGAAGAACAAGCTGGCTGACCTGCTGTTGAGCTTCCAGGACGTGCTCTCCAGGGATGGGCTGGATTGTGGAGAAGCAAAAGAAATTGTCCATGCTGGCTGACCTGCTGTTGAGCTTCCAGGACGTGCTCTCCAGGGATGGGCTGGATTGTGGAGAAGCAAAAGAATTTGTCCATCGGATTCACCTTACCAATGACTGTCCTTTCAGGCTCCCTTTCCGAAGTGTGCCGCCTGCTCACTATCAGAAGTTGAGAGAAGTTCTGTCTGAGATGGAGATGAAAGGCATAATCAGTAAGTCCATCAGTGAATATGCCTCTCCTCTGGTGTTGGTGTGGAAGAAGTCGGGGGACTTGCGGATATGTACAGACTTTCGCTG
Organism: Periophthalmodon schlosseri; assembly: GCA_000787095.1. Lineage (NCBI taxonomy): Eukaryota > Metazoa > Chordata > Actinopteri > Gobiiformes > Gobiidae > Periophthalmodon > Periophthalmodon schlosseri. Next base: position 1,778 of record JACM01071568.1, read on the forward strand.
GCTTAACGCTAGGACTGCTAAGGACGCCCATCCACTGCCCTACCAGTCGGACTGCCTTGCTGCCCTTGGTGGGAACGCCTTATTCAGCACTATAGCTCTGACCTCAGGGTTTTACAACATCCCTCTCCATGAATCTGACAGGCGTTACACGGCCTTTACTACACCCCTTGGCCTGTATGAGTACAACCGCTTGCCCCAAGGCCTCTGCAACAGTCCTGCCTCCTTTATGCGAATGATGCTGAATGACCTGAATTTCTCCAGTCTTCTATGCTACTTGGATGATTTGTTGGTGTTTGCCCCTTCTGAGGAGGAGTCTTTGAGTCGCCTCAGTGTTGTCTTCTCCCGATTGAGGTCTAGTAACTTGAAGCTCTCACAGAAGAAGTGTCATTTCCTCAGGAGATCAGTGAGATTCCTTGGGCATGTTGTAAGCGCCAACGGTGTTTCTGTGGATCAGGAGAAGGTGTACGCCATCTCTAGGTTTCAGAAGGAGGACCTAATGGAACCTGATAGCTGCACTCCGTCCCAGCAAAAGGTCAGATCTTTCCTTGGGATGGTCCTGTTTTATCAACACTTCATCCCAGCATGCTCCCGTATTGCCAAGCCACTGTATGCCTTAACTGCGGGGCAGAAGCGGAGAATTAAGGGCAGTAAAGGTAGAAGGAGACCTGGAACGTATAGGCAGTTGACGCTTGACGGATTGGACCCCTGAGTGTGAGAGAACCTTTGAACAACTGACGACAGCGCTCCTGGACTGTGTGGTCCTGGCCCACCTGGATTTTGAGAGACCTTTTATTCTCTACACTGACGCCTCCACCGATGGGCTTGGAGCCGTCCTTTCTCAGGTGCCTGCGGGTGAGGAGAGGGCAAGACCAGTTGCTTTTGCCAGTAAGTCCCTGAGCCGCAGCCAGGCTAAATACCGTGCTCACAGACTCGAGTTTCTGGCTCTTAAGTGGGCAGCTCGTGATAAATTCAGTCATTGGCTCAAAGGTCATCAGTTTACAGTCTGGACTGATAATAATTCGCTCACGTACATCTTGACCAAGCCGAAGCTAGATGCCTGCGAACAACGCTGGGTCTCCAAACTGGCTCCGTATAACTTTGACATCAAATACGTCCCTGGCAGGCTGAACATTGTAGCGGATGCCCTGAGCAGGAAGCCTTTTGTCAGTCCTTTGACTGAGCGCCTCCTTTCTGAGCCTTATGTTGATCTGTTGAAGCAGGCTTGTGAAGTACAGGAAGAGTCTGTGCAGGACGCTTTCCATCTAACCTGTCAGCCCCAGTCATTGACCAGCCCACTTTCCACTGCAGTCAATGTCTCTATGTCAGAGGATGAGGTCTCTACTGTTCTGTCAGCATCTGACGACTGGGAGGTTGCGTCCAGACACCGTGCCACTTTCCTAGCTGGCCATCTTAGTGCAGTTGGTGGTCCAGAACCTAGCCTGTTTTCAGCTTTGTCCAACCCTGAGCTATCAGACAAGTGGGAGGCAGTAGTTTATGATGTTGTCGCTGCTAAGCCGGACCTTCACATCTGCAAGATCAGAGACCAAGCGGGTAATGAAAAGACTGTGCACCGCAACTTGCTCCTTCAGATCAATTTCCTGCCACTGGATGTTTCGCTGGATGTAACAGAGGCTCAGCCTGCTTCTGGTGTCGCTTTTGCCCCAGAAGAGCATGAAGTATCGGTGGTCAGTGGAGAAGCCAAATCCTACCTACCCAGTGCCCCTCTGAGTCCGAGTTGACCGCACTACATCCTGGGTCCAGCATCAGTCACCCAATGAAAGACCAGAAACTGATGTGATGTCCTATGGTTCCTCCCCTGGGTTTGCTGGTGTTGCTTGTGATGTGTCCAACAATCCCCCTGATGACCTTCAAGTTACTGATTTGGGTCACAACCTTACCACACGATTCGGTAGAATTGTCAAACCGGTGTGTAGATTGATTGAATCTATGACTCAGATAGAGTCTCTGTTTGGCCCAGAGAGAGTTCCTTCTCCTGTTACAACTATTTGATTTATGGGGCTCCGCTTTCTCTTAATTGTTACCTGGTGTGAGTTGTAACTGCCGATTGTTGAGCCATTTGCTACTTATGTCTATGTTCCTCCTATTTTATGCACATTGTGAATGGTTGTTATTATGTGGTGTAAAGGGCACCACTTTTTGTCTCTTTATCTTTAGATAGATGGTTTTCTTGCCTACTGTGCCTATGGTTTCTGTGGCTGTTTTTCTTTTTGGCAACCTGTGTTATGTGCTGTTGGTATTTTGTGTAATTCTAGGGGGGTGAATGTAACCGGTTCAGATATATATACATGTATAATTACACAAAATGGTGCTTTTGTTTATTTCAGTTTAGCTCATACCTGGCGTTTGATTTAATGTGCAGCCTTGGTCCTCCAGCCCACTTCTTCGGTATTTTTGTTTCTTCTTCGTGTGACCTTCGCCTTGCCCCTGGTATAAATTTGGGGTTTGACGCTGTTAAGATGTAGGGTCAGACAGGCTCACAGATCAACTATCAAGATGGACGACAGCCATGAAGATGGTCAAGGATTGTATGGTAGAAGTAGTAGTAATAGTAGCTATAGCTTTACCATTAGTAGCAGTAGCATTTGTAATAGTAGTTTTAGTTGTAGTAGCAGGAACATTAGTAGTGTTACAGAGTAAGACACAGGGTCAGACAGGTTCTAACTCAGGTCAGGTGAAGGGGGGCTTCAAGACGTACAAGGGTTGTATGGTAGCATTAGGAGTAGTATTATTTTTAGGGTAAGACGTAGGGTCAGACAGGCTCACATATCAACTATCAAGATGGACGACAGCCATGAACATGGAGGAGACAGCCCTGCTCACTTTCTGTTCCTGTTTGAGGTAAAATCCAATTCTTTTAATGACTAACCCTGTTTCAGTGTTTACAGTGTGTGATTTGTTTATTTTTATTTTTCTCCTAGCTGTCTAATCATGGCACACACGCACAAATGCTCACTTGCATGGTAGGGTAAAAAGTCGGGACACAGGTTCAATGGTCAGGTTAAAGGGGGGGCTTCAGGATGGATGGGGGTCTTCAAGATGGACAAGGGTTGTATGGTAGGAGCACTCACACAACACACTTGTATCGTAGGGTGAGAAGTAGGTCAAGACAGCGTCACAGTTCAGGTCAAGGGGGGGCTTCAAGATGGATGGGGGTCTTCAAGATGGTTAAGGATTGTATGGTAGGAGTAGTAGTAATAGTAGCTCCCTACCCTGCTGGGGAGAAGCCTCCCTCTCTCCCTTTGTTGAGTGGCTTTGGCTCTACAGTCTTGAACTCTATCTGCAAATGGATGTGCATTAGTCCTGGACACATCTGCAGCTGTCCGTCAATGGGAGTGGATCTCTCCTTCACTGTGGTTCTCCTCAAGTGTGTGTTTTTCCTTGCCGAGAAGGAGGGTCTAAGGACAGGGGGCACTCTGGGACACTTCTCCATTTGTTTGTTTTCTGTGGATTCATTTGCCTGTCTGTTTCTGTTTCATTGTTGATTTTCTAACTTTCTGTTGGTTAAATTAATTCTCATGTTCAGCCCTAATAGGCAACTGCTCTTGTGATTTTGGGCTTTACAAAAATAAACTGAACTGAATTGGATATTAGTTATCATTATGGATGTTAGTTAGCATTATGGGCGTTAGTTAGCATTACGGATATTAGCGTTATGGATATTAGTTAGCATTATGGATGTTAGTTAGAGTTGGTCATCCAATGGATACAGACATTATACAATTCACCAATGGCATCAATAATCACCAACGGAATCACCTCCCCAAGCTTCAACCTCCATCAAGGAACCAGACAGGGATGCTCACTCTCTCCCACACTCTTTGCCATCTTTATCGAGCCACTAGCTGCATCAATTAGACAAAATAGCAATATATATGGTATTACCATCAATAACAAACAACACAAATTAAGCCTCTATGCTGATGATCTTCTACTACATCTTCAACATCCCTCAGATTCATTACAAGAAACATTTAGAATGATTAATAGTTACAGAAAAATATCAAATTACATTATAAACTGGTCTAAGTCAATAGTTCTCCCACTTACCAAAGACTCTTGGGAATCTACCACTCTAGATCATTACCCAGCTTTACATATAGGCAATATAAAATACCTTGGCATTAACATCTCTGCTAGAATGTCAGAATTGATCAATCTTAATTATACCCCATTATTAAAAAGGATACAGGAAGATCTCCAACGCTGGACTTCCCTCCCAGTCTCACTTTTAGGATGAACAGAAGCCATTAAGATGAAAATATTACCTCAGATAACTTATATATTTACAAAGATCTCTGCAATGCCCTCTGATAACTGGTTTAAAACACTCAACATATCTGTTAGTTAATTTTATTGGAAAAACAAAAAACTCAGAATTGCGTTAACAACATTACAAAATGCTAAAGAACTTGGTGGACTCGAGGCACCAAATTTCCTTCATTACTTTCTTGCCACACAACTACAGTTTTTACATGTATGGATTATGCAACAAGCACCAAATTTCCTTCATTACTTTCTTGCCACACAACTACAGTTTTTACCTGTATGGATTATACAACAAGATTACAAAAAACCTTGGCTAGAAATTGAACAAAACATATGCAACACAACCTCAATCCAAGATCTTCCCTTTCTTCCCCACAAAATAAAGAAATCTTCTTTCTTTCATTATAACACAATCGGCACTACTCTGACATCCTGATGGAAAACTTTCAGAATCACCAAGTCTGCACATAACTTTTGCAAATATACGCCACTATGGCAAAATCTGATTTTTTTTATACACAACAACCCGATTCATAACTCTCAATGGCAACAAAAGGGAATAAGTCAACTACAACACCTGTTCAAAGACAATAGATTTATATCTTTCAGTGAATTACAGCAGAAGTACAAGATCGGGAGAGAGCAATTTCTGCAATACCACCAAATCAAACACCTCATCAAAGAAAAAGTAAATATAGAAATCAACACACTACAACCCCCTCCATTTGTTGAAAAAATCATATCACCAACACAAAGAAAATCACCTCCAAAATCTATAGACTGATTTCAAGCAGTTCTGGGAACACTCTGACACTACCTTATACAAAATGTGAAAGAAAATACCTCCAAAATCTATAGACTGATTTCAAGCAGTTCTGGGAACACTCTGACACTACCTTATACAAAATGTGAAAGGGACTTAAATTTCACTACCAACCCTGACTTTGGAGCCAAATCTGCCCTAACATCTTCTCCATGACCATATCACTACACTCAAAACAGACTTCATAAAATGGGATTAATAGAAACAGCAATCAGCACACAATGTAATCAAGATACCACAGCCAACTACATGCACGACACATGGGACTGTCCACCAGTACATTCATTCTAGATCACTGTCACCAACACTGTTCTGACTAGTCTATTCTGCACATTATCTATTTTAGTTTGGCCAAGTGCGCTGGCCCTTTAATAAAAAATTAAGACGTTGTCCCTACAGGTCATGTGCGGTAGTGCACGCGGTATAACAGAAAGCTTCGCTGGCTGACATGTGTTTATTACCCTGTAATGAGTTCATGAAGGCATATAAAAATAATATAAAAGAACAGTCTAAACCCATCCTGGCGTCAGTGACTTATCGTGTGGAGGTGTTTAACTCCTGGATAGTAGAAACGGGGTTCTACGACGCCAGTACAAACACCCTCACAGATATTATGGGCTGAATTCCACCATCTCCAGCACTATGTCTACTAGGTGATCTTACACAAATTTCTATTCCTGTCAAGTATAAAAATCCCCTGCTCACATGCCTGTCTTTAGCTAAAAGAATTATATTTCAAAATTGAAAATCTAAACAAACATGTCACATCTCACATTGGACAAACACAATTATAGAAGAGAAAATAGAAAAGAACAACTGCGATAAAGAACAACAATCAACCCTACTTTGTCGAAATGTGGAATGTTTTTCTCTCATACTTAAACTTCAAATAATAATTATCAATACTATACTCAGATGCATCACCTCTACAGTTATAATGTTATACTGTTTTTGTTTATTTATTTTATTTATTTTTGCCTCTCTCTAGGTTTTTTTTTTTCTCTTGCAATAGTACATTTTATTATTATCCATCGAAGTTTCCCTCTCCCTTCTCCTACGATTATAATTGTAATTTTAATTTCAGTTATTGATGATGCTGCTGATATTGCTGTCACTACTACCTCTATCACTACAGTTATCATAGCTCATGTCACTATCATTGCTGTTGGCATCGATACTACAGAAGCAGCTGCTGCTCAAATACTAACTCTGGCCCCCATCATTTTTTGTGTTTTAAATGCACCACAATATAGTAGGGTAAATCAGTCAGTTTGAGTCTATTCAAACACAGGCTGGCAGGCCAGATGAGAGATGGTTTCCTTGGGACAGTAACCCTGTCTCAAGTAGAAATACTCGCAAAAGGCCCTTCTTTTAATGCACTTTAGACATCACTTGCCCCCCACACACACGCACACAAATAGTATTAGGTTGAGTATAGGGCAGATGGGGGGAAGGTTACCCAATTATTCATTCAAGAGAGAGAGAAAAAAAAAAAAGGAGAAAGGAAAAAGGAGGGAAAGGAAAAAAAAGAGAAAGAGGAAAAATGAGAGAGAAAAAAACACTCATTCATTCTTTTTACCTGCTCAATAATAAAACATTAGCTCATTGTAAGCCCCCAGCCCACCGCCTCAACCCACCCCAAGCTCTGATCATTGCTTTATTTCTTTTCCTATGCTTTATACCAGGTTTATCATCTTCTTGTCTGTTTCTTTGTCACCTTTGCATGTCTCTGTCTCTTGTCAAGTCCTGTTATGTTTTGTACTGTACTGTTTTTTTTGTTTTTTTTCATAAATAAATTAAAAAAAAAAAAAAAAAAAAGTTAAAACCAAACTTCGGACTTATATAGATTTTATGCAATACTGTGGAGTATTATAGGCATAGCATTATGAATATTAGTTAGCATTATGGATGTTAGTTAGCATTATGGATATTAGTTAGCATTATGAATATTATTTATCATTATGAATGTTATTTTGCATTATAGATGTTAGTTAGCATCATAGATGTTAGCATTAAGGATGTTAGTTAGCATTATGGATGTAAGCATTATGGATGTTAGTTAGCATTGTGGATGTTAGTTAACATTATGGATATTAGCTAGCATTATGGATATTAGTTAGCATTATGAATATTATTTAGCATTATGGTTGTTATTTAGCATTATGGATGTTATTTAGCATTATGGATGTTAGTTAGCATCATGGATGTTAGTTAGCATTATGGATGTTAGTTAGCATCATGGATGTTAGTTAGCATTATGGATGTTAGTTAGAGTTGGTCATCCAATGGATACAGACATTATACAATTTAGCATATGGATGTTAGTTAGCATCATGCATGTTAGCATTATGGATAAAAATAAGAATAAGAAAAGAATAAGAAAAAAGAGAATAAGAAAAAAAAAGGATGCCAAATAGGACGTAGAATTATGTATCCAAAAATGAAAAAAGTGGGTGTGTTTTTGGAAATGCCTGGTCGACTCATCGTCTTCTATGAGATGGACACTCAAGGTGCATTAACTCCTACATACATCGTGGAATGTAATATCTGATAATCCTCTCTACCCTGCCTTTTTGTCATCTGATGCCATCGTGAGGTTATGTTCTCCAGATTTTGAGGAGCAAGGTATGTATGAATGAACACTATCAACTGTGGTAAACAGACACTTAAAGAATATTTCTTAAGGCTAACGCCTTAAGAAATATTCTTTCTTAGTAATAGAAATAACATTTTGACATACTGAATTTGTCCAGTTGACAGAATTATCGTTTACTGTGGATCATGCCTGGACAAAGATCACACAGACATACTGAATAATAATTTTGTCAGAGATGGTTTTGTGGTGGTGATAAATGCAGCTCTATGCTCAAACACAGACACTCCTCCTTTTACTGTGTCACCACAAAACTAAAATGGTCTGCTCATCTTATGTTAAAAGCCAATGCAGAAAAGTGTGTCTTTGACAGTGAAACCATCAACTCGAGTTGTTAAGTGTATGTCTAACCTCAAACTGTATCACATATGTAAATACTGGAGTAATAATATAACATAGAATTACCAGTGTGTATACCTCACTAACCAGTCACTGCTAACGCTAGCTTAGCCTAGCCTAGCTTCTTACTTCAACCTCCCTGGTACTCTTTCTGTCACAGTTATAACCATTGATCCGTGCTTAAATAACCTTGTTAGCTTTAAACAATTGAACTGAGTCTCTGAGTCTAGCTAAAAAAAAAAAAGGAAATCATAACATTGTTTTCAATCAGCTGATGGAC
>KN484758.1:404-13169 GCA_000787095.1 Periophthalmodon schlosseri
TTAAATGTTCGTATTAACCCACTCTGCATTGATCCTGGTTTTTTATTTTGCTACTGTGTCCATAAATCATAATCATGAACATTAGTAACAGACAAATCAGGCGCCTTCTTTCCCGAGATCGCTCCCGCTAGCATTAGCAACAGGTTTGATTGACAGTGTTGCTAACCGCCCGCTCCCTCCTGAACCAGCAGTGCAGGCGGGAAGGGGCATTACCTTCAACAGCCTCGCTCAGGATTGGCTCTTTGGTTGCAATGATACTACTCGGAATTCTAAATATGGAACTCAGGTCCAAATTCGTCACTACAACAGCTAGCCTCGACGAGCTTTATTTGACTGGAGCCGAACGCTATGTCACACTCACTTTATACAGTCTATGGTCTTACCTAAGGACACAACATCAGTTTTTGCCACTAGCGCCCCACTGTGGCACCTGATATTCCCAGCGGTCTCCCATCCAAGTACTAACCAGGCCTAGCCCTGCTTTTAGCTTCTGAGATCTGATGAGATCCAGCTTTGCCGAGAAGGTTCGGCCACACAAGGAGGTTTGGTTGGTAAAAAGCAGAAAATCTTTAATGTTGACTTTATAACCAATAGGAAACACACAACACACAAAAACCCAAGCCTTGTTTCCAGTGCATTATGACTTCATGTGTTCTATTTGTGTGCATTACAGTGAGAATAAATATTTTAATTCCAAGAGGTAAACAGCTCTGGTATTGTCCATATACAAATTGATTACATGTTAACAATGACTTGGCTCAGGTCAACTCATCTTGTGTTAAATCTGTACAGTGATGTCTTCATGGGTTCACTAGCCAACACTGAACTCTCCGCTCTTAGCTCAATAGTAATATTATCTCCACAGAGTAAACAGAGGGGCTGAAGGCTTCATAATGATCTCGTCCTTGTTCTCGTCACAAGCCCTGGGCAACACTTCCAAAATAACACACAAATCTTTCTATGACAACAACCTTGTTTGCAGTTTACTTGGGACTGTGTTTGTATAGATTGAAGGAAAAAAAACAAACAAAAAAACGCCAACCTGGAATGTGCTCAGAGCTGTGGTGTAAACAAGACAAACAAAATCAGCGTCTGGAGATGCACATCTGGTCCTGGTCGGATCCGGGATAGGCTCTGATTGAGACACTGTTTGTTTTAAGTGCTGTTGTTTTGAAGCATGTCACAATAGAAAAGCAAAATGGATTCAAGCTGATAATGCAGTCAATGGATTACCCAGAGACCCGGTGGCACGGGGAAAGATGCTTGCATGCTAACCTCACAGCAATTCAATTCAAATTTATTTATAAAGCAAGTGCTTAACATAGGTCAACACAAAACAAATATACAGATAACAGGATACATAGGAAAAGAGCTATAAAACAGTAAGATATCCTGTCTAGCTAGTTTTAAATGCGTTAAAGGCTAAGAGGATCTGACAGGCAGAGGGCGCTGTTCCATAGTCTGGGCTCGAGCATCTGACCTCAGGGCTCTGGGTGGAGTATAGGGGTGCAGTAACTCCCTCAAATAAAGAGGACCCATAGAGTGCAGACAGAGGACCGATAGAGTGCACACATTTAAATACAATCAAGAACATTTTGAATCGACCCGATATGAAACAGGAGCCAGTGAAACAGGGAACAGAATAGGAATAGAAATAGGAAGCCACAACAAGAAGGTTCTGCGTGTGATTTCTATGAATGTGTGGATCAGTGTGGAGGCTGCATGTTTTCCCTGTATCATGGTTCCCAATTAACCTAAACCACCGCACAATATTTTCCTGTGCAAGCAACTAAAGATATGGATGAGGGTCCATGGCACTACATTGTAGCTTACCTAATGTAATATGGATCAAATGCAGAGGAGAAATCATGTCTTTGCCCACCACCCAAATCTGCCTTGGTGTGTTGCTCATAGATGGTAAGGTTTATTTATCAAATGGAGTTAAAGTACGTGTGACTTTCTCAAATTTTTACTTATTTGGTGGGATAAAACCTGTTGTAAATATAAATTGATTGATGACATCACACTCGGGCAATTCTATCCAAAAGTTCGGCACAATTTACACAAGAAACTTAAATGATTATTTAAACAAAATAAAGGTGTTTTCTTATATTTGTATTTGTCAAATTATAATCTCTGTGACATAGGAATTTTGGTCCAGTGTACTACATGGCTGCTAGGTAGTTATAGAATTCCTTAGTGTAATGTCATGATTTTCAACCAGGAAGTACAATTTTAAACCTAAAAAATTCCCAAACTGGGCAATTTTTTGTTAAATCTTAAATATAATGAACTTAAATGTGTTTGAGTAAAATGAGTAGTCCAACCTGCCATAGGCACTTCAGGTGCAATATGTAAGTTTAGTGGTGAAGGGTCCATCACCTGCATTTTGTGGCTGAGGTGAGGATCAGGGTTAGGTTTAGGAACGGGGATTATATGTAAAGTTATTGTTCTGGGTCAGGTACAGGTAGAGACAGTAGTTATGGTACTGTACATGGATTTGAATATTTCTGTGGCGCAGTGTTGAACCCTGGACCTCTGCTTGTCCTGGGAGAAAGTCCGTCTGCTGTCTATAGGATGATCCCATTCACAAACACAAAGCCCACGTCGTTATGCGTAATAAATGATCATCATGCCCATGTGTGACAGCAGCATGACAAAAGAACGAGGTACCACGACTTCAACTGATTCATCTGATTTTGAGAGGCATTTCAGTTATTAGCTCGAGTATTTCTGACTGGTTTTGGCAATTAAATGTTTGCTCTGTAACTTCTCTGGTGTGGGGTGTAGATGTTATGCAGATGACATCACAACACAGTAAAATTTGTCAAACTCAATTGGGCAGAAAATGTAAGCTGAAACAATAAATCAATATATTTAAACTTTATAATCTGAAATAAATAGAAAGAACTAACTCTACTAAACAACTAAAAGTAAACTAAATATAAAGTCACCAAAACTTCTCAAACCAAGATTCTGATTTCACAACTTTTTTAACCTCATGCAGCAACACCTGTGTGGAACACCTATGTGGAACCAGGCTGTCAGAGTTGAGGGCCGTGTGCACACAGCACTGACTCTGAACCAGGCTATCAGGGCTGAGCGCTGTGTGCACACAGCACTGACTCTGAACCAGGCTATCAGGGCTGAGCGCCGTGTGCACACAGCACTGAATGTGGCCGTGTCTCAATTTGCCAAATGCACCGTTTGAAGTACCCTTCGAAGTACCTGGTCGACGGAGCATACTTCAACCGCTGTCTGTGCGCTTACGTTACGTCGCTGAAATAATCACAGTTTTATTTTAAATTCTTTATTATTTAATAGAAGAGTCAAGGTGTCGTCATCGCAGCAGTTTATTTCTGTTTAGATTGAATGAAGTAAGGAATTAATCTTCCCCTTTGAATATCAATAGGCAAATATAAGGATGGAGGTGATTTTTTCCTAATTGTAGCTACTACATAACTTTAACAAAATATACCTTGTTAAAACGTTATAACAGAGACAGAGGTAACCAATATAATTTTTACATTCATAGTCTATAAACCAGAGAACACCTATTAGTTGTACATAAAGTGGGATATTGCATAGTTTAACGATTCGATATTTGGGCCAGGTTTAATTTGATCTGTGGCTAAACTACTTTAATACCAATAGAGGGCACTATTTACCTTCTATGCCGTGCCAGTTCATTTCATCTTATTAGTCTTAGTATTGCAATAATAATTTCTAATGAAGATAATCATGTATTCTTCTTCTTATTCTTATTGTCTGGGAATAACTGCACGTTCCTTTATTCAATGTTACTTTTTTTTGTTTCCCCAAACCAGCCCAGAAGAATGTACTGCAAAATAAACCTGAAGGTTTTTTAATCATCAAGACACATGTCACAACAGTTTCATGTAGCACTGTTGTAGGTGACGTAAACCAATACGAACATTTAAATGTGTATTGCGTAGCGGACTCTATTTTCTTCTCTTTTTGCGTAGATGTGGTGCATGATGGGATATAGCAGTGCGCAAAGGCCGTGTCCCAATTCGCCAAATGCACCGTTTGAAGTACCCTTCGAACAGTGCATTTGGCCAATTGAGACACAGCCTTCGTCGGGTGGGTACTTCGAATGGCACTTCGAATGGTAGTTCGAAGTGTGCATTTGGCGAATTGGGACACGTCTCAAGTGTGCTCGGACGCATGCTTCGCTTACGGCCGATTTCCATGGAAACGCAGGGCACATTTTCGGTTGCATTCGTCAGGTGCATGAAATGGGACGGGCCTTGTCGCGCCGGAAGTTAAATAAATGCCCTTCAATGCACCCAACGAAGTTTGCATTTGTCGAATTGGGACACGACCTGGGACGCAGGCTGTCAGGGCTGAGGGCCGTGTGCACACAAGGCTGAGGGTTGTGATGAATTATGATGTAATAATACAAATAAAATAATTTGTAATAATACAAATAAAAATAAACGCATAAACTTTTACTTATGCTGAGTGTCGTCAGTCTCAGGAGTCTTACTTTAAAGGTGCACTATATATCTTTTCTGGTGGAGGGTTCTCCTACTTGTCTCCATGGAGATGTTACTGCTTTCTCTGGAATTTTCCACAGTATGACATTAAACTTATATATACTGATACTTTGCAGTGATATCACACTGGGGGTGTTCTACATGTATGTGTATGGCGGAATCAATTCATCAGTTACCATGGTGACACAATGCACACATTTGCAAGCTCAGCCAAAAAAGGTTTTTAGATCATCTGAGGAGCCTGTGATCAGTCCGAGCGTTCATGGTTCTGTTTAGGAGTTTGATTATCAACAAAAAAAAGATGAGAGTGACTAACTGAAAAACTGTTGGCTAATGCTAGCTAGCTTGTGACTGTAATGCTATTTGAGAGGGACTTGTTTAACAGCAAAAATCAGCTCACCTGTTGTAGTTCAGATAAGTCAGTTCTTTATGGTTAGATTGTGTTAAAACAAAGCTCAGATTAAAGTCTAACTTGAGTAACAGAGCTTCAGACAGAACAGCTGCTAGTTATTATCACACCCCCATAGAATGTATGTCCTCTGTATTTTGAAATTAGAATAAAAAACTACCAGTGTCAGTGAACATCAGATCTGTGGAGAGGCGAACCTGCTCACACTAATAAATGCGTGTTTTTTTGGTACGTCTCAGCAGTAAAAACAACAACATATGAATATCTGCAAGATACACAAGTTTAATACCATACCGTGGAATATTCCAGGCAAAGCATACGGTTATGTGTCCATATGGTTGTGTGTATGTGAAAGTGTGAGATTGTGTGTGTATGTGTGTACGTATGTGTCTGTGTGTAAGTGTGTGTCCATCTGGTTGTGTGTGTGTGTGTGTGTGTATGTGTGTGTGTGTGTGTGTGTGCGTGTGTGTGAGCATGTGTGTACCCATATGGTTGTGTGTGTGTGCATTTGTGTCCATGCATGTGGTTGTGAGTGTGTGTGTGTCCATTTGGTTGTGTGTATGTGAGTGTGTGTCCATGTGGTTGTGTGTATGTGTGTGTGTGTCCATATGATTGTTAGTATGTGAGTGTGCGTGTGTGTGTGTGCATGTGCGTGTGTGTGTGTGTGTGTGTGGTTGTGTGTGTCCATATGGTTGTGTGTATGTGAGATTTTGTGTCTCTGTGTATGTGTCTCTCCTCACCCAACTGCCCTCCTGCCCCTGCCCTCACCCTACAGCCCTCCTGCCCCTGACCTCACTCAGTTGCCCTCCTGCCCCTGCCCTCCATAACTGCCCTCCTGTCCCTGCCCGCATCCATGCACAGTTGATCTACACTCCTCACCACCTGAGCCTACAGTGTACATGTGTTGAGGTTTATTCAGGAAAGACTAGATCAAGTACTGGGTTTGAAATGGCAGTGCAACGTTCCATCTATAACACTACAGAGATGGGCGCAGATAAAATTACTATTGTTAACATAGTAGAAGCCAAAGTCTTCATTTTGATTCCTCTCTTTGACCTCTCTTTTCATTTGTATCCCCACTTTGGTAGCGGTGGAGGCACCAAAGAGGAGGTTACTGCAGGATACTAAGATGAAAGAGAGAACCAAACTGTCACCTGACCAAATCTGCAAACTGCTGGAAATTTGTTTGAATACCACATATTTCCAGTTTAGAGGAAACTTCTACAGGCAAATCCATGGATGTGCCATGGGCTCAACGGTCTCTGCTATTATGGCTAACTTATACACGGAACAATTTGAACAGGATGCATTGGCCTCATTTCCAGGCACTCCACCCACACATTGGTATCGATACGTGGATGACAACTGGACTAAAATCAAAATTCAAGATCTGGAACCCTTTACTGCACATATTAATGCTGTGGATCCAAACATCAAGTTCACATGGGAAGAGGCCAAGGAGAACAAATTGGCCTTGTTAGATTGTGCAGTAACTATAGGAGAGGACCGGGGACTGAGGTAGGAGTCTTCAGGAAACCCACACACTGACCAATACCTGCTGTTTGATTCACACCATCCACTGCAGCACAAACTCGGAGTTATCTGTACTCTACAACACAGAACACTAGTGGTGCCCACAAACACAGAGGGAAAATTGAAAGAGGAACAACACGTGAAGAAAGCCCTCTCGGCTTGTGGATATCCAAAATGGGCCTTCAGTAGATCTAAGAGAGCTAAAAAACAGGACAACAGGGAATCTTAACCTAGAAGGAGAGGTATAACTATTCCTTACACAGCGGGGGTGTCTGAAAAACTTCAGATAATTTTCAGACAGTTTGGGATTCCAATCTATTTCAAACCTACAAACACTTTAAGACAGAAACTGGCCCACCCAAAAGACAAAACCCTGAGCCATAAACAAAGTAATGTGGTCTACTCCATTCAGTGCCGTGAAGAGTGCAGTGAGCGCTAAATTGAAGAAACTTAACAGCCACTCATAAGAGAATGTACCAACACCGTTGCGAGAGCTCCTCTGGATCCCAGTCTGCCATACATCTCCATCTGAAAGCCACTAACCACTCTTTTGAAGATAGTGAGGTTCAGATCTTACCCAAAGAAAAGAAATGGTTTGAGAGGGGAGCTTTAAAGAAGCAATTTTTGTTAGGAAAGAAAATCTTTCCTTGAACAGGAATGGGGGTCTCAGACGTCACCTGTCGCCTATATACAACCCCATCCTCAGATCCATAGCAAACAAAGGAGCAAAGGAATCCAAGAACAATAGAACCAGCCAGGGCCATTAAGGTTGAATGGAGGCTGGTTCAGGCTGAAACTGTAAACAATAGCTGTTTACAGTTTCAGTTTAGTGAGCTCCTTCCTTCAGATAGATATAAGGCAGTGTCCACCAGTAATCTGACCAGAACTGAAGAAGCGGCTTGGATGAGCAGCAAAATGTCTTCACTCCTACAACTTTTTGTCCAGTTGACAGATTTAACTTTGGCTTCTACTATGAATCAGACCTTGACGACTAAGGGATTACACAGATATTGTTAACATGCAGATTTGTGTTAATGTGTATTCAAGGGCCCAGTCACAGCCACAAAAGATCAGATGATGACGCGTATGATTTTTTGGACTTCACAAAAATACCTAAACACCATCACATTCAAGTGGCAGTCTGCATGTTTTGAAATAAATCTTAAACTAGTAATTAAAATGTAAGATTTTAAAAAGAAAAAAAGGACTCGATTTAATACTCGATTTAGGACCTATTTATTCAAGAAATATCCATATAGAGAATCTACCAGTTTAATTTTTATTTATTCAAAAAATCTGAGTAGGATTTAAGTGCACAGATGTCTGAATAAAAGTGCTCCCAAAATTTGCTCCAGTGACAAAAATCAATAATTTCTTCTGTAAAAACATATATAGTATATTATTATATACTGTTGTTATAGTACTTTATTACTACTTTGCAATTTTAAGATCCATGGATTTCAACTTGCCTCAAGTGGAGGATTTCAAGTACCTCGGGGTCTTGTTCTTGAGTGAAGCAGTTAGACTGGTGCAGCATCTGCAGTGATGCGGCCGATGTATCAGACTGTTGTGGAGAAGAAGGAGCTGAGTCCAAAGGCAAAGCTCTCCATTTACCAGTCAATCTAAGTTCTTAGACCTCACCTATGGTTGTGGTTTAGTCCTGGTTTAGTCCTGGTTTAGATCTCTGGTCCTACCCTCAAATAAGGTTCTGAGCTTTGGGTTATGACCTAAAGGACAAGATAGCGGATACAAGCGGTTAAATGGATTTCCTCCGCAGGGTGGCTGGGTGTTCCCTTAGAGATAGGGTAAGGAGCTCAGTCACATGGGAGGAGCTTGGAGTAGAGCCGCTGCTCCTCCAGATGGAGAGGAGTAGCTGAGGTGGCTCGAGCATTTGTTCAGGATGCCTTCTAGATGCCTCCCTGGGGAGGTGTTCATGTCCCACCGGGAGGAGGCCCGGGGGAAAACCCAATAAAACACTGGAGGGACTATGTCTCTCGACTGGCCTGGGAACACCTTGGGGTCCCACTCAGGGAACTGGAGGACATGTCTGGGGTGAGGGAAGTCTGGGTGTTCCTGCTTAGACTGCTGCCCCCACGACCTGGCCCCGCATAAGCGGAAGAAAATGGATGGATGGGTTTCAACTTCCTGTTGAATATTTAGTTTTAAATTGTAAATCGCTGTGGTAACTGTCCTAATTTCTCATCATTCTGAAAGCCATTGAGAGAACCATCAAAATGTTATATCACAACCTATTCAGAACCCTAGAAACTCAGGTACTCAGGTTCAATAAAGAGGAAGCACTTGCATACAAAACATGTATGAGGCCTTCTCTTAAATTGCAACCAATCTAATTAATAAATATAATAAAAAAGTAGTTCAGTTCAATTCAATTTATTTTTGTAAAACCTAAAATCACAACAGCAGTCGCCTCTTAGGGCTGAACATGAGAATTGATTTAACCAACAGAAAGTTAGAAAATCAACAATGAAAGAGAAACAGACAAGCAAATTAATCAACAGAAAACAAGCAAATGGATAACTGTCCTAGAGCGCCCCCTGTCCTTAGACCCTCCTCCTGCAGGAACTACTGTCCCAGAGCGCCCCCTGTTCTTAGACCCTCCTTCTTGGCAAGGAAAAACTAAAAAAAAAAAACCCAGTGGGAAAACAAGAAACCTTGAGGAGACTACAGTGAAGGAGAGATCCACTCCCATGGACGGGCAGGCTGCAGATGTGTCCAGGACTAATGCGCATCCATTTGCAGATAGAGTTCAGGTCTGTAGGGCCAGAGCCCACTCAACTAAGGGACAGAAAGAGGCCCACTCACGGCAGGGCGGGAGCCACCCCAGCCAAGCACCAGGCCATCCAGCCAGGTGAGGGAAGGGAGGGTCCAGATCCACGGAACAGGATCAGGGCACAGTAGGGGATCTAGGGTCCAGCCATCACCAGGTGGTCAGCAGCCAGGCATCTAAACAGTTGCACTCCTGCAGGGGAGTGGAGTAGGGAACAACATGTGAATAGCAATGAACGAACTCCAGGTGAACTGAATAGTGAATGCTGTTGACAGGGAAAATAAGAGGAAACAGAGGATAGTGCTCAGGTTACCATACTTCCCCCAACATAGCTACCCCTAGGCAGCTTAACTAAAACTGCAGGGTTTATTTTTGCATAAGCTCATTCAAAGAGGAACGTTTTAAGCCTGGTCTTTAATGTAGAGACTGTGGGGGCCTCTTTAACATAGGCAGGGAGCTGATTCCATAACACAGGAGCTTGGTAAGTGAAAGCTCTCCCTCCTACTGTGCTTTTAGACACTCTAGGACTACTACTACTGGTGGTTACCAGTAGTCCAGCATTTAGAGACTGGGGTGCTCTGTTTGGATGATATGGTACTATAGCATCTTGCAGATACCATGCCTTTTATGGCTTTATATGTCAGGAGGAGAACGTTAAATTTAATTCTAAACTCGGCAGGAAGCCAGTGAAGGGACTCCAGCACTGGGGTGATGTGCTCTCTTCTCTTAGTTCCTGTTAAGAGCCTGGCTGCTGCATTTTGAACTAGTTGAAAGCATTTTATAGAGTATTTAGGGCATACGGCTACTGGTAATCTAGCCTTGATGTAACAAATGCATGGATAAGACGGATGGACGGATTTTACACATCTGGAAAAAGGCTGTTCTACAGGCTTGGTTTATGTGTGGTGTGAATGAGAGCTCTTGGTCAAATAAGACCAAGAGCCACTTGTGTGTTAAACATGTGTGAATGAAACAAAACATAACTCCAGGTATGTTTGTGATGAGGAAACAACATTAGAACAGAGATCAGAAAATAGCGTAATATGGGCCTTTTAAAGTTTGTTAATTTGATTTAAACCCATCGACTACTACTGCCTGGGTTTTGTTTGAAAGAATATTCTTCAGAGGATTTTATGATCCACTGAATCAAAAGCTTCAGTTAAATCAAAAAACAGAGCTACACAATCTTGTTTGTATCAAGAGCTGTGAAAATGTCATTTAAAATTGTTGTTTGCAGTTTTAGCACTCTGCTCTTTTCTGAAACCCAACTGATAATTATTATAAATAACTAAAGTATTTATGATACATGTTAGCTGAAAAAAGGGATAAAAACTCTTTATGTTGTAACCACGCCGATATATTTTATGTGTTGTCTTGGTGTTTGCTTGCTCAGCTCATACACGTTGCCTTGTACACAAGCAAAAGCAAACACTGATCTGTGCACTCTTCTGCAGCTGTGGTCCCGGAAGGCCACAGAGGAGCAGTAACCCCGGAACTAACCCGGAGGTCCAGACCACACAAGCAGATCTCACACTATCACCTCAGGCCTGAACCAGACGCCATGACTTTTATAGGGCCCTTCTGGTGAAATTGCAAGCACTTCTATGGTAAACACATAAATATGGATAATGATCATAATTTTGTACAAGAAAAAGGCTTAACTTGGTCTGAGATTTGATGCTTGGTCTGGTTCTGTGTTTAATTGTGAAAGGTGAAGTATTACGTTGTTTTCAAAATATTAAAACACATTATTAGTGATTAATTTTTCTGGAGAATTGATCACACTTTTCCACCTTCAAGGCACTCAAAGCGCTTTACATCAAGGAACCATTCACCCATTCACACCACAGACTGTATAAACAATTGGACTAAGTGAGTGTCACGTCACCCATTGCATTTGGCTCCAATCAAATGAAGCTCATCGAGGCTAACAGTTATAGGGGCCAATTTGGAGCTGAGTTCCATATTTGGAATTCTGACCGCATGTATCATAGCAACTAAAGAGCCAATCCAGAGCGAGGCTGATGAAGGTAACGTCCCTTACTGGCCGCACTGCTGGTTTAGCAATGCTGTCAATCAAACCTGTTGCTAACGTTAGTGAGAGCGACCTCTGGGAAAGAAGGTGCCTGATTTGTTTGTTATTAATGTTCATATCTTGAGTTACGGACACAATAGCGAAATAAAAATACCAGGACCGTAGCGTAGGTTAATACAAACATTTTATGACCAAAATGATGAGCCTGACAGCAACAGTTACAGAGAGAGGGTTCCACAGTTTTTCATTATAAAGTGAATTGGTCGATGGAGCCAGAAGTGCGCCCACGACCACTTCCTATTTGGAACACGGCAGCTAAACTTGGATCCATGCATTTTTATTGTCCTTTTCAAGCTTTTCAGCACTCACTCACATTACGCCAATGCAAAATAAGTAATTCACTCTTATGTTTTTTTGCTAAGAAATGGGGGAAAAAACATATTGTTATTCTTCTTATTTTGAGTGAGCCCAACTCTCCACAGATCTGACCTGTAACTTGCTTGGTTGCGTCACCTTTTTGTCTCTATGGAGATTCAAGGCAAAGTTATAACATTTCCATTCCATGAAAACGAGCAGGTGGGAGAACCTTCACCAGACTCTGCCATTTTAGTTTTATTCAATAAAAATATAAATAAAAGTCTGTATAATCTTGAGTGCACATCTTGAATACTTCACAAACAGCTCTGACAGAGTGACCTTCCATCTCGTGTAAGAAATAACACTGTGACCTGCCCCCTGCGCCTGAGTGTTACGTAAGCACACATCAGCACACGGGGATTATAGACAGACCAGGGCCTCAGAACAGCCCCGGCATCTGTCCCAGCACTGACCGGCTGACTGGGTGGTCCAGTACACTGTCCTACTCATGTGGTCTGTATGCGTGCTGGGTTAACTATCATTGAATTAAAGGGGCACTATGGAACTTTACTGATGAAGGGGTCACCACTTACTTGTGTCCATGAAGATGTTATTGCTTTGCTTAAAATGTTTCAGAGCATGGTGTTTTTTTCTACATGGAGAAAAGGAGATGATGCAACTAGGCCAAGTTACAGATCAGGTCTTTGGAGAGGCAACCCTGCTAACTGTAAAAATGCAGAGCAAAAGAAAAAATTAATTCTGTAACTGGGCAAGGTTTTAGAGTGAAGACGTTTGGCTGCTCATCCAAGCGGCTTCTTCAGTTCTGGTCAGATTACTGGTGGACACCGCTTTATAGCTGTCTGAAGGGAAGAGCTAACGACACTGAAGCCAACACACCTGTTTGTTTCCAGTTTCTTGGATGAGGGGCAAAACGGTTTCACTCCAAAACCTTTGTCCAGGTACAGAATTGAATTTTTCGTTTGCTATGCATTTTTACAGTTAGCGGGGTTGCCTCTCCACAGATCTGATCTATAACTTGGCCTAGTGGCATCATCTCCTTTTTCTCCATGTAGAAAAAAACACCATATGCTGGAACATTATAGGACAACAGAAGAATTACACA
>KN484758.1:13827-24736 GCA_000787095.1 Periophthalmodon schlosseri
TGGGCCTGTGTTCTATATGGACCCCATGTACCGAAGCCTGTGGGGCCCGTGTAATAAAGAGACATGAACTACAGCAGAGGGACCACAACACACACACTGCCCCGAGCTCGGAGCACAAACAAAAGCCTCCTCTGTGGGACAATGAGGAAAGAGAGGCGCTCCGATTGTAAATATGTTTCTCTATGAACGCTTCCATCTCACTACAGGACAAAAGAGCCCAGCCGTCCAGTTTAGGTCATCAGGGGCAGAAGGGCACGAGGCCGTCAGTAGAACCCACACTGCATCACACATGTCACCTATAGGTTCCATGGGCTTCATGTAGTGGCACCGTTCTCTGACCCATATGCCAACCCATTCACTCAACATTAAATAACGTCATCATGTTGCTGTATCTCTTGGCATGGCACTTCTGTATTTTTTAAATTATCTTCTATTCATCTATTTTACATATCATTCATAAGGGTGACAGTAGCTCAGTTGGTAAAGTGTTTGTCCACTGACCCGAAGGTTGGCGGTTCAAATCCCAATCTCGATGTAAACATCATTGGTTAAGTGGTCAGATCCACTGACCCACAGGTTGGTGGTGCAATTCCAGCTCCCACACATGAATGCTGTTGTTATGTCTTTGGGCAAGACACTTTACCCACCTCGCCTCCGGTGTAGTGGTGGAAGAAGTACTCAATTTTGTTACTTATGTAAAAGTACAGATACCACCACTACCATATCACATGAAACAATCTACTTAAGTAAAAGTAATAAAGTGCCTGTTTAAAAATGTACTTAATGAGTAAAAAATACAAGTATTTTATGCACATTTTGAGATCTAATAAAGCTTGAAATGTAGTGTTGTGCTGAATTTGATTCAACAGAAACTACCGAATTGATCATTTTTTCTATCTGTTTTTATTTATATATTTTTGTTTGCTCAAATTATGAACATGTTAAAAATAGACCCTCAACCTTTTCAGCAGGTCTCAGACAATAATAAAAAAATACTATTACTTCAGTCCTATTCAAAATGTAGTGGAGTAGAAAGTACAGATACCTGCTCTCAAATGTAGTGGAGTAAAAGTAAAAAGTATACAAAAATTTACTTAC
Source organism: Periophthalmodon schlosseri (assembly GCA_000787095.1). Taxonomy (NCBI): domain Eukaryota; kingdom Metazoa; phylum Chordata; class Actinopteri; order Gobiiformes; family Gobiidae; genus Periophthalmodon; species Periophthalmodon schlosseri. The sequence goes on from KN484758.1 coordinate 14,926, forward strand.
TATTTAAGTAAGGTACAGATAGCTAAAATGTATACTTAAGTACAGTGATGGAAATTACAAGTTTACAGCAGGTATATAAGGTAAATGGTAAAATTTTTATATAGCGCTTTTTCACTTTCAAGACTCAAAACACTTTACATCAAGGAAGCACTCACCCATTCACACGCACATTAATACATGTGTACGCCGACACTGGAGGTGAAGTGGGTTAAGTGTCTTGCCCAAAGACACAACGACATCATTTATCTGTGGGAGCTGGAATCGCACTGCCAACCCATGGGTCAGTGGATCTGACCCCTCAACCAATGATGTTTATGTTGAGAGCGGGATTCAAACCACCAACCTTCGGATCAGTGGACACTCTACTACTAACAACTACTGTCACTGTTGTTCACTTTTCTGACCAATAAAACAAATAGTTTAATAAATAAAATAAAAATGTCAAAAAAATATATATATATACATTTCAAGTAAATTAAACTAATACTCATGCGATTGTATAATGGGGTTAGTTGGAGCTTTGACCGTCTCCTCCAGGGCAGCTGTGGCTACATCATGTGACTGAGGAGCTGATCTTGGGAACTCCTCACAGTTCTGGCGTGCTCCGTTTACACCCACCACTCATCAAAGGTTGTGTAAACACTGAAGGATATAGTTCAAATGTTGAGGACAAATTTCCATTCTTCACAATACATCACCCATAGGCTACAGGTTTAACACTGTCCAAAACTCTGACTAAGATGGATTAGAGCAGCTGTGGTTTCATAGTCCAACAAGCCCTTTGGAGAAGACACCCCTGAATGAATGATGGTGAATGGTAAGTGAATACAAATGAGCAATATATAACGCTGGCTAATTTTTCCATCACTGCAATCAATGGCTGGGAATGTGAAACTGTCATTTTTGGCACGGTCATGATTGCTTTTGGCTCGCGTTGGGCCCCGGTGACTCATGGGAGAACACAGCGTTTCCTCAGCTCCCGAGAATCAGACAAGACGCTCATTCACATCTCCCTCCACCACAACCTCACGCTTGTCCCCACCATGTTTTATTCAGATCCCCATCTTGCTATGGCCAAATTAATCTGAGAGAATACGCAGATGGCTGCGCAGTTTCTGCCTGTTCACGTAAGTTTGTCCAGGTAGTGGAAGTGGTAGTAGTAATCTAATTTATTAAAGCAGACCTATAATCCAAACTGGTCTTTTCAGAGCTTTTAAAGCATTCTCGTTGTTTCTTCTCATTTTCCCTCTCAAGTTATATTTGCAGTGATTCATGTTTGAGTAATCTTTAATCTCTTATTTTCAAGACGCCATTTTCATCTCCACCGGTACATGGCCACTGTGACGTACACTCTTCCTTCTCCAGTTTTATTACACGTATGTTATATACACGTAGGATTCGGCAGTGTCACGTAGTCATTTTGGTACAAATTCTAAATATAGGCTGCTCGCTAGTGTGATATGCAGCTATCCATAGGAGGGGCCGACAGCATGTGGCGCTTTGTTGTGATGACGTTTACGGCGATGTCAGCTCCCATTGGGCTTGACAGTTTTCTTACACAGAAGTCAGCTGACTTGTTTCTTTTATTAAGACGTTTTAGATGAATATTGTGATTTAAAATGTGCAAATTATAACATAATGATCCTCAGAGATTATAACTACAGAGCACACACAAGCACAATAGGGCTGATTTAAATGTGCACTTGATGTTATTGTTTTGCCTGGAATGTTGCAAAGTAAAATCTATCTCCACAGATACAAACAGGTGACACCAAACCAAATTACAGGTCAGATCTGTGGAGAGGCAAGGCCGCTCACTGACTGCATGCAGAAAGTCTTCTATTTTTTAATGATGTTGAAGAGTCCATACACAGTATTAACATCTGAATGGAGACAAGCAGGTGGCAGATCCCCCATAGTGCAGACATCTGTTGTTTGAAATAGTAAAAGAAAAAAGAAATAAGCAATATCCATAGTAGCTCGATATGTTAAGGCTCAACTTGGAAATTAATCGAACTGATTTGGGATATCGTGCCGATATTGAAAATTTTGGTGGATCAGATATCGGTCTGAAGATATTGGTTCAGTTGATATCCCATTTTGGTTTATAAACTGGGTTGATAAGACTGTTGTGGAAGAATTACAATTGTAGATGAAAAGTATGTGAAGCCTAGTGAGCTTTGAAACACAAAAAAAGGTTTTTTCCTTGTTACAGTAGATACAAACAGGACAGGGCCCAGGCCTGCCCGGGCCACAGACTGGTAGCCTCCCGGCATCCCCTGGTCCTTCCTCTTCCTTCGTCCCCCTTAGTCCCTCTTCGTCTCCCCCTTAGCATCTGAGCTCTCAGTATTTATACCAGAATGACAAAGCTACATACATTTAAAAGCAGAGTAACCTTTGTTTCACACCCATGAGATAATGAACTTTTACACCTAAGGGCAGCTAAGACAACAAAGGCTTTCCTGTGGATGGAGACAGAGCCTTCACACGTGTTAATGTCTGGTCTGGGTCTGACAGACTGACACAGATCAAATGCATTTAAAGACATATGATAAGAGTATTTTCTTCACAACATGAATATACTTAAATTTCCATCACAAGACGATTTACTGGACAGTGTTGGCCCAAAACACCTTGTAATACTTTACAAAGCTGTTCTGTAGTTACTTAAAATGATATACAACAGTTACAAAACACATTTTCAGTCTCTGCTCTGGTATCAGTTGATATCGGGGATCAGATGAGACTTAAAGCCAAAGTATCGGCATCGCCCTATAACTGATGAAACACTTTTAAATGGCACCATAACCTGCAACTTCAACTTAAGAACAAAAATAGCAGGAAGAAAGAAATGAAAATCATGATCCTTAAGGCCTGTTTATCTGTAGAGCACAATTAGTACTAATAAAAAGTCATTAAAGTGCTTTGCAGAACAAGAAAGCCACGTTCAAATCACAATACATTCACATAAGTACATTTGTTATAAGTTTTGTTTTGAACGTAGTTAGAGTGGTGTTTATTAGTTGCAAATAATAGACTGTATGATACAAGAAGCTGCTAACAACATGACCATTCACACTGACAGTGGCCCCCTCTTTTCTGCATCACTGGAGGAAAAACAGCTGCAAGAGACAAAAGCACATCATGGACTCATCCGCTCTGAAAGCAACAAATCCCAACGCTGGATCAGAGAGGCCATCAAGGTCCACAAACGGGATCCAAGGAGCATAAACTGAGACGAGGGAGCGTGCACCTTATCACACACATGAGATGCAGTCCTGGAGAAGGCATCAGACAGTAGGGGGCGTAAGCTTCCCTTATTGTCTGACAAAACCAAGTAAAGCAGCCTATAAGACACAGCACTACACCATCACTACACCACACCACTACACCATCACTACAGCATCACTACACTACACCATCACTACATCACATGACACTTGTGAGGAAGGCTATAAAGAGTGAAACATGTAAAGCAGGTAAACAAACTCTCATGTCTGACTAAAATAATCGTTAATTCTAAGTTTACCTCCCTATCGCTTGAGCAGTGTTCTAACCCTAATCACTGAAACAAGTATCAGTGTCAGAAAATCTTAAACTATTTAACGTGGGACTTGTTGTTTCTTTATTATGACATCTGCAGCAGCTGCCCCAAAAATCCCAGTTTGCACCAAACAGGAAGAAAAAGTCATTTTTGTATGGCAGTGTACCATGGCGAGGAGCAGTGAGTCCTGCCTCATCAGGAGCGTTTAGGTAAAGTGAAATCAGGGATGCAGAGTGAGACAGTGTTATCCTCTGTTTACAAGTCTGTTCTGCATAGTAACAGCAAGAAAGTAACATTATTGATAGCCATCAGACCAGGGCAAGACCACAACCAACACCCATGAAGCCTGCAGCGATTAACTCCCAGACCACCAAGTGTTTTTCTTCTGAAACATTTACATCTTGATGAAAAAGGCTCACTGTCAGAAGAGGTAATAATTAATGACCTAATAAATTTAAAAGAAATTATCTGGCCAAATTGAATAAAACTGCATAATTGATACATTTAGCCCATAAACTGTATATAGAAATACATATATTAAACACTGCCTGGCCAAAAAAAAAAGTCGCCACCTGGATTTAACTAAGCAAATAGGTACGAGCCTCCGATTGGATAATTACTGCAGGTTCAGCGACAGTATGTGCTCAAAGAATGAGGTCAGCTGATTACCTGAATATACTACATGACCAGGTTATTCCATCAATGGATTTTTTCTTCCCTGATGGCACGGGCATATTCCAAGATGACAATGCCAGGAGTCATCTCAAATGTGGGTTCAGGGAGCATGAGACATTATTTTCACACATGGATTGGCCACCACTGAGCCCAGACCTTAACCCCATTGCGAATCTTTGGGATGTGCTGGAGAAAGCTTTGCGCAGCAGTCAAACTCTACCATCATCAATGCAAGATTTTGGTGAAAAATTAATGCAACACTGGATGGAAATAAATCTTGTGACAGAATCTTGCAGAATCTTATCGAAATAATGCCACAGCGAATGTGTGCCGTAGTCAATGCTAAAGGTGGTCCAACGAAATAGTAGAGTGTGTGACCTCTTTTTTTGGTGGCGACTTTTTTTTTGGCCAGGCAGTGTATTATACAGTGTATGGTTTACCCACGCCATGATTGTGTCAGGCTCATAGAAGAATTTTTTATGTAGCCCGTGTATTTTGTTATGCAGATAAACTGGCTAATCTGTTTAATCTAATCTAATGTTTTAAAATGTTTTACAATCAATCAGCAATTTTTAAAATCCCATACAAATTTTTCATCGAACTTTTAGAAGACATCATCAACTGCACTTTCGACACAATTCCTGATACACACAAAATGTCTGGACAAAACGTAACAAATTCTTACAAAGAAAGGATAAAATATTTTATTCTATTAAATTATGTAGCAGTTTATGTTATATAACGAGATTTTGCGGAGCTTTTGTGCGTCGGCGAAACTCTTAATTTCCTCGAATCTGCCGAAGCGAGTGAAAAGAAACAAACATTGGGCTGCTGGGCGCACAGGAGCGGTGTCTTTCTGCTGTATTTGTGTTCAGTTTTCCTCCCTTTTAACCTCTGTATTTGTAATTTAAAAGCATGTTATATTCCCAGAAGGATGCGATCTAATTATATAGTCAGTTTCACTACTATTTGGGAGTGTGGCTCTCTGGTGTGTCCTGTCGCAACATTTAAAACACTTAGGTGCTAAGCTAATCCTAGCTACGTGCTACTGTCAACATCTGAACAGGAGAGACGCCGCTGATGCGAAGAAGAGAACCGTCTCATGGCTTCAACTTCTGCTGCTGAAAGTGGTTAGTGTGTGTGTTTCATATCTTTAAACGTTACCAGATTTCTGTCCACTCATAACTAAGGCTGTAACGATTAATCGGAATAATCGGAATTGTTATATTGGCTATAGAGGTTATGCAGATGACATTACAACCTTCTTTATAGTGAGTGACAAAGGCATATGAGGGTAAATGGTGAACAGCTCAAAACACTAAATCTAAAATGTGAAAGAGCTGCTACACTGCAGACACACTCACATTTATCACTGAGACCGACTTTGGATCAGACACAGATGAACTGAGCCTTTCTCTTCTTAAATAACATGTTTCTGAGTCTGAGTGTTAACGAAATAATTATTTTGGGGGTGAAAACAACAGCTCCATGGATGAAAATAAGACAATAAAAAACAAAGAAACACATTTTGTCTGTTGTTCTGTTCATAATTCTGTCTCAGTGCCACTCAGTCGGAATGTTGAGGGTCATTTTTCAAATAAAATTATGTCACTGCATAATCTCTATACAGACGCAAAAATGCTGCAAAAACATGCCAAAAGGCCTTTTATAACAAGAAGGCCTTTTAAAAAAAAGAGAAAAAAGCTGTTTCTGTATTGCCTCAATAATACAATACACTGTAAATATTCTGTATATAGAAGCTTTCAGTCACCATATGTTAACCATTATTTAGTTAAACAATGTGTAAAAATCTCAATGTGCAATAGAAATAAAAGGTGGACTTATCAAAAATAATAAGTGACTAGCTGACTACAATAATCCAGGCCCAGGTCTACAGGGGTGCAAAAGGGAGCATTGCACCCTGATTTAAGGCACTACTATTGTAGCCACAACTGTTCTGGGACAGACTGATGGAAGCGAGGCTGTCAATCTGTGCCATCGACCCCTCTGACCACACGCACGCACCACTTTCATACTAGGCATGTGTGGGGAAAGTGCCTTGCCTAAGGACGCAACAACAGTTTTTGCCCCTGGCGCCCCACTGTGGCACCTGATATTCCCAATGGTCTCCCATCCAAGTACGTTACTAGCCAGGCCCAACCCTGCTAACTTCTTAGATCTGATGAGATCAGGCTTTGATGAACCTGTTCAATAGAAGTGTATAAACTTTGCACCCCTTTGATACACAAACGCATCCTCTGTTAGTTTGAACTGGACCTGCCACTGCAATAATTGTTAGTTGCAGCCCTACACAGAAGAAGCAAATTCTTTACCATGATGAAATGTAAAAACAGATTAAATTGTCCTAACCAAGGCATATTTTCCACAGCAAAATGGTGTGAAGGCGACACCTGTCTAGCTCCAGACCCTAAAGATGGCGTCCCACGAGAAGCCACTATTCGTAGACTTTGTTCTTCCTCTTCCGCCTCTGACCATCTCGATACAGTCTGGGTGACATTTAAGGACCACGGCACAGATGGAGTGAAGGAATCTGTGCCTGTATCCAAACTAAAAACGACTGAAGCTAACAGTTTAACCCAGGAGAAACCTTTCTTCCCTGGTACTGTGATCAACTTTAACTTGTGTGTGCCTTTAGAGCTTAATTATGAAGACAAAGTACCTTACACTATCAATAGGTACTTGCGAGATTACCAGAGAGAAGGAATCAAGTTCATCTACAACAATTACATTTGTTCCAGAGGATGTGTCTTGGGAGACGACATGGGTCTAGGCAAAACAGTGCAGGTAATAACAATTCACTACAATGGTATATGATAAAGATATTTATTGATAATATATGGGAATGTGACGTCACCGATAGCGTTCAGCTTTGGTCAAATGAAGCTCATCGAGGCTAGCAGTTATAACAGCCAATTTGGAGCAGAGTTTCGACCGCGAGTATCATAGCAACCAAAGAGCCAATATGTAGTGAGGCTGTTGAAGGAAACACCCCTTACCGCCCGTACCACTGGTTTAGCACGAAGCGGGCGTTAGCAATGCTGTCAATCAAACCTGTCAATCAAACCTGTTGCTGAGCGACCTCTGGGGAAAAAAGGTGCCCGATTTGTCTGTTATTAATGTTCATATCTTAATTTACGGGCACAATAGTGAAATAAAAATACCAGGATCATGTGATCATGGGTGCACTTCCAGCTTCATCGACTTCACTTTACATGGAAAAACTGTTGCCCTGCTCTCTTTAACTGCTGCTGTCAGGCTCATCATTTTGGTCTTAAAATGTTCACATTAACCCACTCTACATCCAATTTGGAACACGGCGGCTAGCGTGTTAGCTATACAGTCTATGGCGGGACAGACGGTGTTGCCGGGATAGGCTTGTATAAATAGGGCTTCTAGATTAGAGGTGTGGTTGAGGTGAGCTGTGGTTCGCTGGAGAGAAGCAGGAGGAGGTTGAGGCGTGGTCCTGCTGCTGAATTTCAGTTTATCACATTAACTCCATTTCATAGTTTATAATTGATTTTAATTCATTATTCATTCATATATTCTGTTATTGTGATTGTTAATGTCTTTTTATTGCTCCCTGTTTTAATATCTACATTATTCTTGTAATTGTAAATGTTTTGTTTTTTTAACTGGAATGCACTTTTCAAAATGAATATTACAAAGTGCTATATAAACAAATGTATGATTATTATTATTATTATAGTTTTGCGTAGTTATGTGCAAAAATTAATAGTGCCATTCTACATCAGGTAATTGGCTTCCTCGCTGCTGTATTACATAAAAAAGGAACATGGGAGGACGTAGAGAACAACCGACCATCTTTTCTGCAGAGCCAGGCTGGTTATAAGCAAACTGATCCAAACAAGGCAAGTGTGAGAATTTTTAAAAAGGGCCCATATTACACTATTTTCTGATCTCTGGTCCAATGTTGTTTCCACATCACAAACATACCTGGAGTTGTTTTGTTTTATTCACACATGTTTAACACACAAACCCTGCATATTTAGGCTGAGTTATTCTTTCAAACAGAAAACACTCTGTTCCACCTTGTGATGTCATGTGGTGATACAGGAAGTGCTCCTCTGTGTTTTTAAACAGCATATACCTTCACTAGAATCATCTGGATGATTTCAGCCCTGGAAATGCCAATCTTTACTGAACTAAAGGTAAAAGGAGCTGTTAACTTGAAAGCTGCCGCTTCATAACATTACAAGGTGAACGGAGCATTTTGAGCTTTGGAGATGTAGACAGACTAATTATAAAGGGTTATTCAAACATGTATGAAACAAAACACAGCTCTAGGTATGTTTTTGAGGAAGTAACAACATTATAACATGGCTTAAAGCTCACAAGAGTCACTTTTGCCTAATATAGGAGCTTTAAATTAGTACAGTTTAATGAAGATCACACCTAGATGATAAATCCTGTTATAAATGGTGTGTTTCTTCTATTCGATATGAATACAACATAAGTCTAATGCTGTTTTGTTCCTAGGTCTTCCTTATTGTGGCCCCGTTATCAGTGCTGTATAACTGGAAGGATGAACTGAAGACGTGGGGTCACTTCCAGTGTGTGGTAGTCCATGGGCTGAGGAAAGAGGAGGAGCTGAACCGTGTTAGGAAGGGCCGTATTGAGATTGCACTCACAACCTACGAGACTCTTCGTCTTTGTCTGGATCTTTTTAATGAGTGAGTTTGTCATAATAACTCTATCAAAGTATTTGCCTGTGTAGCTTCATGTAGGTAACTGTTGGTGCTGGGGGCCCTTTGACTCTTGTGTCCTCTTTAATATATTTGGTCCACCTTGGTCATATCCATAGTCATTATCCATATATAAATAGACATAGCTAACCTGATAGCCACCATGTTCCAAATTGGAAGAGTGCATGGATGTGCTTCTGGCTCCATCGACTCTGGCTCCAGTTCACTTTATATTGAAAAACTGTGGCCCCTCTCTCTGTAACTGCTGCTGTCAGGGTCATCATTTGGTCTTAAAGTGTTCGTATTAACCCGCTCTACATGATCCTGGGGTTTTTATTTCACTATTTTGTCCGTAAATCAAGATATGAACATTAATAACATACAAATCAGGCACCTTCTTTCCAGGGGCGAAACTCTCAGTTTGGTTTAGGGGGGACAATAAATCAGTGGAAATTAGAACTATCCTTTGAAGGGGGTTGTAACGATACCTAATCATAAATTCAGTAACTATGTTATTATGATGAGGCTATTATTAGCCTACTAGCGATTGCCATTTGACCAATGAAAAGGTCTTCAGTAAACAGTTTAATTTATTTACAAATAAGCTATGTGTGCAACTGTACAAAATACTGTTGAACAATATGAAAATTTGAAAACAAATTCAACACTTTATTGTTCTAACAACTCCATGTAATCAAATATCAAGGTGGTAAATGTTTTAAACACACTTTAACAGAACACAAAATCCAGTGTGTCCCATTAATAGAGGAGATTATGGATGTCCCCCATAATCAAAATTTCTCCCCCATAGATATTAGTCTAAAAACGAGATGAACAATACATTCTTGTTTAACATTCACAATAACAT
>KN484760.1:0-11523 GCA_000787095.1 Periophthalmodon schlosseri
CTCTGAACACTCTGAACACTCTGAATATGGTGTGAAAACATGACATATAATTTACAAACAGCTTTATTTTTGTTTCCCTGTTTGTTCAGAATTAACTTATGTCTAATTAGAGACGAAAAATCGCACACGCTGCGCTGTAAGAGCTGCTTTTTCAGTTTTTCTCTCTGTGCCGTTCAAACCTAAATTAGGCTACATGATAAATTACGCCCTTTAGTAAAGTAACTGTAATCTGAAAAGCACCAGAGGAAAGAGTAACTGTACCAGAGTACAGGTACTCTAAAGGAGTATTACGCGTATTTTCGGGAGGCTCTATGCGCTCAGTCACTTCCCCACACGGTCCACAAGGTTAAAACAGGGATCCACAACTCGACATTACACCGGAAGCGACAGGTTGGAGAGGAGGGGGCTGGGGAGGAGGGGGCTGGGGAGGAGGACGCTGGGGAGGAGGGGGCTAGGGAGGAGGACGCTGGGGAGGAGGGCGCTAGAGAGGACGGGGCTGGGGAGGAGGGGGATACAGCTCCAGACGGTCTGTCCGCGTGCATCCTTGTTTCTCTTCTTCAGATCGGCTCTAAACACGATGGCTTTGACCCAAGAGTCGATCTTATCTTTTTTACTCGAACACGGAGGTAAAGTGAAGAACTCTGATTTTTTGAACCATTTCAGGAGCCGGATCAACAGCAATGATCCCGCGGAAAAGCAGCACAATAGGGACCTATTCAAAAAGTTGGTGAATAGCGTCGCAGTGGTCAGAACAATGGACGAGACCAAGTTTGTGGTGGTGAAGAGACGGTACCTTGACTTTGTTAAAGACGCTCCGCGCTGTGCGTCACCCAAAGCGCAGATGGACGACACTTTGACGAGTCAAAGTAGCAGCTTCTCTTATGTGTCTCCGCTCCGCTCTCAGTCCGTCAGAGACATGAACTCGGACATCGAGAATAATAACACGTGTGTCTTGAACTTGAATGGCAATTATGTTAATGACAAGGCCCCAGAAGACAGTGCGCCAGGTGAACGCGTGTTACCAGACAGTGTGGATGCAGCTACGGTTCGAGTCCTAAATATCCCCGGACCCCGAGCGGCCGGGGCGGGCAGAGCGGGACCCGTGTTTGCTGTGGTCGCTGTGAAGTCTCCGCCGAGGACATCCACGGGGTCCGAGGATGAGCCGAAAACAACAGAGGAGGCGATACTGGCCACGAAGGTGTCTCCAACGAAAGTCCCCCCCTCCGTGAGTCTCCCAGCCCCTAAAAGTGACGGCGCTGCGCACGGCTTGGATCACACACAGGCCGGTGATGCGGTGCAGCCCACAGCGGTCCCCCCAGTGAGGCCCCCTCAAAGCAAGAATTCAAAACAAGGAGGAGAGACAAAGTACTCCGAATCTGTGCCTCTAGACCCTTTAACCCACGAGTGGATGGTCACGTGTGCTGCGGGACTCTGGGGGCAAGTTTACGCTTTGTTACTCCAAGACATTCACTTGATACAAAGACAAGACTTTATTTCAGGCTTCACTGTGCTGCACTGGGCCGCCAAGGAGGGCAACTGTGACACAGTGAGGAGAATAATGGATATTGCCCGAAAAAGATGCGCTTTTATAAACGTAAACGTCAAAGCGCACGGGGGTTACACGCCTTTGCATATTGCAGCTCTGCACGGACGCACTAAAGTCCTGTTTCTGCTCGTGCAAAGATACGGGGCCAATGTAAACGCACGAGATAATGATGGAAGGAAGGCATCTCACTATCTTGGCAGTAATGTGCTGGCAGAGGTCAAGGCTCTTCTGGGCACAGAGTCACATGGCAAATATGGAGAGAAGAAAGAAGAAGAATTCAAAGAGCAGGTTAGAAACATGAGCGCTGTTAGTAAACGCTTCCATCCGCACAAAGGCAAAAAGCAGAGAGCGGCAAAAAAGTACGCGCAGGACTGGTGAGAACGAGCGCAGTCATCTGTCTGAGAACGAGCGCAGTCATCTGAGAACGAGCGCAGTCATCTGTCTGAGAACGAGCGCAGTCATCTGAGAACGAGCGCAGTCATCTGTCTGAGCACGAGCGCAGTCATCTGAGAACGAGCGCAGTCATCTGTCTGAGCACGAGCGCAGTCATCTGAGAACGAGCGCAGTCATCTGTCTGAGCACGAGCGCAGTCATCTGAGAACGAGCGCAGTCATCTGGTCTGGAACCAGCGCAGTCATCTGAGAACGAGCGCAGTCATCTGAGCACGAGCGCAGTCATCTGTCTGAGTTTCTACTTAGATGTTTGGGGTGTTCAGTAAATGTTATGTGAACATGTGTAATCACTTTAATTTATTGTGTTTTAAATTAATATAATCGGTTGTTTAGTAATAGTTTAATAGTTTAGAAATTAAACTTGGAGTTTCTATTTGTATTTGTTCGTGTTCATATTGTGTCTAAGTGTCTATGAAGACCATGTGAATAATGATGATGATGAATAAACGGAACCTAAAACCCTCTGTTGTCGTGACACTGGGTTTGTTTATAGGGACAGGCCTCTGCACCTGTGGCGCTGGCGCGGGTCCCTCCCTGTTTCCTCTGAAACAATACGAAGTTTTCACAACAAAGGCCAGTGCACTGCGCCACTTTGAAGTGAAGGGCGTAGCCTCCAGTAAAATGTCCCGGACTAAAAGCAGCTCATACGGGACACTGTGTGAATGTGCCACACGGATGAGATTTAGCATTAGCAGATTTTATTTTACCTTCATTAAAATGGTTTAAACGGTTATGTTCTTCTGAAATGTAGCGATACACAATCTGATTGGACAAATCCCTGAAGATACCTCCGGATGTTATCAAATGAGTCTTGTACATTAGCTGAAGCTACAAACTTACCACGTGTTTGATGAACTATTTTTATTCTTACATTTTTAATAAATCCCACTGCCGGTCCCAGGTCCTTTAGTTTACCTGGACAATGACGCGTCATCGCTGTGATTGGCCACACCTGCGTGAGCTCAGCTGAAGCACGTGCCGAGTGTTGACCTCCCGCGCGCAGCGGCTCAGCTCTGACTCTTTAGGATGGAAAAGGCCTTTTGCACGCCCCGTTTGTTTGGCGTGGTTTTCTTTGCGCTGCTGATCACCTGCACGAGCCCCGCGGTGAGACCCCCCCGAGCCGCCCCCAGTGCGGGGGGCGACCTCAGCGACTTCACCGAGCATCCGTACGCAAACATCTTCTCCCCTCTGATCAAAGCTCTGTCCCAGCACGGAGGCTCGAGGTGGAGCCCGGATCTGAGGAAGAGGAACAAGCCCGAGCACAAATACATCAAATATTTGACGGAGGTGTACAAAAGGTCCTCCGCAGCGCAAAGAAGTGCGCAGAGAGATGGCGCTTACAACACAGTGCGGCTGATCAAGCCCCAGGACGAGTGCCCTGCTCAGAAACATGAAGGTGAGGGAGAACTCTGCCATCAATAACCTACCATAATATAACATTTTCTCCTTAAAATATAGCGCACAAAATGATATCTTCCAATTCCAGTTGTAGTTCTCGAATAACACTGTGTAGCTGAACTGCTCGTTTGTTGGCGTCAGTGTTGTGGCCGTGTGATGTTGTGCTGTTGAGTCATTTTAACGTGTTTCTGTGTTTCTGTGTTCGAGGCTTTCTGCAGGATCTCTCTTATCGTCTTGATCAAGTGAGGGAAAAAGAACAGCTCCTAAAATCCACCCTGCTGTACAGTTTTGACCCTGGCCACGCGGCTCTTGGCTCCGTGTGCCATCTTCATATCAAAGAGCTGACGCCCTCCACCCACTGCCAGCTTTGTCCGACACGCAGCGCCCTTCACTCTGTCAACGTCACTGGGGACAGCGGTGAAAACTGGGTCGAGATCAGTGTTACTGCTTTTCTTCTGCCCTTGCTGAAGTTTCAGAAGAACAGTTTACACCTGCTCGTCAACGTCACCTGTGCAGAGGGGACGAACGCTGACCGCCACACGCTGGAGTCTGCGCTCCGGTCCCCTCCTCTGCTTCTTTACCTGAGTGACACCACCAAACTAGTTCACCAAAGGTTCAGTACAAATAAAGCTGAACAAAAGACATCTGCTGTGGAAAACAAACTTCATAAAGAAATCTTCAAAACCAAACAGAGGCTGCTGCACCGACGGAGGTGGAAGAGGAGTTCTTCAAAAAACAAACGAGACAAGAGTCTAAAGGCTCAGTTACCAGAGCTGCTGCCGAGCTCTGAATTTCCAACCAGTGACTGTGCGCTGTATGATTTCAGGGTGCGATTCAGTCAACTCAAACTGGACCACTGGATAGTTTTTCCACCTAAGTATAACCCCAGGTACTGCAGGGGCATCTGCCCGAGGACTGTTGGGTTTTTCTACGGGTCACCCGTTCACACCATGGTACAAAACATCATCTACGAGCGGCTGGACTCCTCCGTGCCGCGCCCCTCCTGTGTGCCGTCGCACTACAGCCCTCTCAGTGTGATGATCTTTGAGGAGGACGGCTCTTACGTCTACAAAGAGTTTGAGGATATGGTGGCGACCCGCTGCACGTGTCGCTGACTGACCTACAATAATGAGCCTATGTTTTGACACATAAACAGTCTCAAACCAGCACACATCTTCACATCCTCTAAGTTCAGTGATTTCATGATCATGACAAATCATTTAGCATAAAGAGCTGCATCTGGAACAGTTGTGCTAACTTATACGAAAGTATTTTATCCGACTGAAAAACATGTGGGACTTATTTCTTTAGTTTGAATTATGAGAGTGCAGATTGCAAATGCATCTGTCTGTGCAGGAAAGTCTGCAACATTTGAAAAAGATATGAGGTATAATTTGATTATTTTAAGTTATTTTTTGTTAACTTATTTTGGGGGGTGGTCATTATCTTCTAATTTAATACAGAATTCTATTTTTAAGTTGCCCTGTTCTGGAAACATGAAAAAGTCACAAACTCGTATTAAACCTTTTACATACCATTTTGTTCCTGGAGGTGACGCAGCTGCAGATAGTTTGGCTGTTTTCATAATGTCCTGGATGAAAGTTGTCAAGGTTTTGTGTGTATTTATTCTGGTCACTACGTGACTGTGTACAAATGTATTGACTAAAACCCATTTTGTAATCTTTGAATGTGACTAAATGCTGCCTTATCTGTTTATGCAAAATTAATGAATTAACTGTGTCAGTGCTCAGGAACCGTGTAAAGTCCAGTGTAGACATATCTACAAGTTGTAAAATAAAAAGTAGCAAGCAAATGATTCGTGTGTCTGTTCTGTATAAAAACACTGCAGTGAATTTACATCCATTTACATGTAAATAAATAATATTGATTACTTACACAATAATACACAGTAAAACGATGCAAACGTTGTTACTGACACAGATGCAGTTCCAGCAGCTGCCTCTTCCTCTTCCGCACCGGCAGAGGGCGACACTGTCCCCAGAGCCCGGAGAGGACACGGGTCAGTCACAAACACACCGCGGCACGGTAAGGCTCAATGTCACTGCTCTGAGGACACTTTTCTCTTCGGTCTGGCTCCTCTCCTCCATATGACAAACATCTGTAATGTTTTATACACGAGTCTCGTGTCCCGCCACCGTTAAAACTCCAGGCGCGTGAGATTAGGCGCAGTGTGGAGGCTGTTTGTAGCAGTTAGCTGCTAATGTTAGCATGTCCTGAACCTTCGTGATCTTTAGCTTTAGAAGATGACTCTTGGTTAAAAGAAGATTTTTTTTCTAGTATATGGAAATGAACCAGTGTCATGGAGCTGGTCCGCGTTACTGTCGGTTATGGTTTGACCTGTAAAGAGATTCATTGTTGCATTGTTATTATGTGATTTCTGTCTCACTCTTTTTCAGATTTCCTTTTGGCAAATATGGGACGCCACTTTGGAGATTTGGCAAAGATCAGGCACGTGATCACCTACAGCATATCCCCCTTTGAGCAGAGGGCTTTCCCCAACTACTTTTCCAAAGGAATCCCCAATGTCTGGAGAAGGGTCACGTCTTCCTTTTTCAAAGTTGCCCCTCGTAAGTTCGTAAATAAATCTTTTTACGTCCTTTGTTTCATTTTGGATAAAGATCAACAGTGTGAATGTGTTCTGTTCTTTTACAGCAATGATCTTGTGCTACACATGCTACACATGGGGCAACACGGTTCATGAACAAGGCAAGAGGAAGAATCTTGCCGACTATGAAAGCGATGAATAAGTCAACTGTATCCCTGTTAAATCCTCTTCTATATGTGTCAGAAATAAAGATGATTATTTATATGTGTTGGACTACTTGTTTTCAGTTGACAGATTTATGCATTTACTTGTTAAAAATAGGCTCAATTTTATTAGTTATAAGATAATATATGGCTAAACGTGCACATCGTTTAGGACAATAACCCAGTTTGAACAATAGTTTTGGTAACATTTTTAACAAAAATGCTACCTCCCATAGTCATTTTAGTTGTTTTAATGTTCAAAGTTGCGATGTTCACGGCAAATCGGTCCCAGTATCTTCTACACAGTAAAAGAGTTTCCAGACTGAGTCTGGGATAGATTCAGCCATTTAAAGTAAAGGGTTTTTGTAGTGATACTTATTGGTCCCATTATGAATAAAGGGATGTATAATAAATGTACATAGTTGGCATTACATGTTACTGTGGCGTTATACCACAGGCTCGTGCAGTGGAGTATTTGATTTCCACAGAATCGGTGACCACAGGAGCTGCAGGTACAGGTCCCGGCCTCTGGGTGGCGCACGCAGCCGGAGCGCATTGGCTGAGGCGCAGAAGGTTCCTGAACCGGCCCCGGAGTGACGGCGCACCGCATGTTCTCCACCGCAGCTCCATGGAACAACGGCTGTCATCCGCGGAGTAAAACACACACGAACCGCCCGTACTGCTGCGACATTTAGCACTTGGGTTTTTGTCCGGATCTTCCTTGTTTTCCTCGCTCTGTTGCGTTAGCCGTTAGCCGTTAGCCAGCATGTCTGTGGTGGGTTTTGACGTAGGGTTTATGAACTGCTATGTAGCGGTAGCAAGAGCCGGAGGAATAGAGACTGTTGCCAACGAATACAGCGACAGATGTACACCGTAAGTACAAAGCACAACTGACTGTGGTAATCTCAACTTAGACACTTGGTTTGTGTTGTTGGAAGTAGCAACAATTGGACTTTTTGTTTACAATTCGTGAAGTCCTGGAAGCTAAATGCTACTGGCTAGTTAGCATGCTAATAGATTTACATCAGGAAGCGGCATGTGATGCGAGTGCTAAAGCTAATGTACAGTGAATAAATACTGAGTGAATGTTTCCAATGAAGTTAGTCGAGTCTTATTTGTTAATGTAAGGGTTTCTTTATTTAAATCGTACTTTAAACTTGTAGTTAACCGTTAAACGTTTGACAACCTCTAAAACTGGCTCCTGATGAGGCCGAGTGCTGCTTCATTCATTTTTTAAAGAAATGTTTAGCCACATCGGGTGATAAACTGTAACTGTCCACGTGTCTTAGCATTATAAAAATATTACTTTAACTGAGACTGAGCCAACCAGACCCACTTACAGAGGCTCCAATCCTTCAAACACCGTTTACAATGCGGCACAGTGTTACTATGGCGATAAAAACCCAAAATCCCACACGGGTCACTTCCTTTAATGGTTTACAACTTGAAAAGGGTGAACAACATTATACATGCACTAAAAAAAGTAAACGAATTATACATGCTTTATTGGCTGAAATTGTGAAGCTGGTAAAATACCATATTTGTAAAGATAATTAACCTGAACATGTTTTATACTAATGTTCTTACAGAGCATGTGTGTCTTTTGGACCACGCAATCGCTCTATTGGTGCTGCTGCAAAAAGTCAGGTGTGTATTTCTAAATGCTTCTAAATCGTATTTTTATAACTGACCTAAGCCATAAATCTTTGTTCTTCTGTTTTGACAGGTTGTCACAAACTGCAAAAACACTGTCCAGGGATTCAAGAGGTTCCATGGCAGGGCATTTTCAGATCCATTTGTGCAGCGTCTCAAATCCAGCCTTGTTTATGACATCACACAAATGCCCACAGGAACAACTGGTATCAAGGTAGAATAAAACGGAGTTGATCAAATGTGCACAACCCAGATAATAATGTTGTAATAATGATGTAATTATTGTTGCTCTCTGAAGGTGACGTACATGGAGGAGGAGAAGATTTTCAGCATTGAACAAGTGACAGCCATGCTGTTGACCAAGCTGAAAGAGACTGCAGAAAGTGCTCTGAAGAAGCCTGTGGCTGACTGTGTTGTTTCTGTAAGACTCAAACACACATCAGCGTTGTTGGCGCAGCTTCATAGTCCAGATGTTATTCTGTCTCATGTATTTGTTGTGTTTTTACTAGGTTCCCTGCTATTACACTGATGCTGAGAGGAGATCTGTTGTAGACGCAGCTCAGATTGCTGGACTCAACTGCCTGCGACTTATGAATGAGACAACAGCAGGTATTTACCAAATTATTTGTTCTTTTTTAAATTCATCTTAAACATTTTTGTCTGTAAAAATTACAATGGCACTTTATTACAGTTGCATTGGCGTATGGCATCTATAAGCAGGATCTCCCTGCTCCTGAAGAGAAACCCAGGAATGTGGTGTTTGTAGACTTGGGTCATTCAGGATTCCAAACATCTATATGCTCTTTTAATAAGGGCAAACTGAAGGTTGGTAGTTTTAAGAATACAAAAGAATGTCCTTTAGTCTCTATTCAGTGTTATTTATTCATATTGTTTTGTTGCTTCGTTTTTCAGGTTCTTGCTACAGCATGTGACCCAGAACTTGGAGGTAAAGACTTTGATGAGGTACTGGTCCAACACTTCTGTGAGGAATTTGGCAAAAAGTACAAGCTTGATGTAAAGTCCAAGCCCAGGGCTCTGGTTCGGCTGTACCAGGAATGTGAAAAACTCAAGAAGTTGATGAGCGCCAACTCTTCAGATTTGCCCCTCAACATTGAATGCTTCATGAACGATATCGATGTAACTGGGAAAATGAACAGGTAAACAGTGTTTTAAAAAGTACAGCGTTTATGTTTACCGTCTGTCTCTTTAAACGATGATATTTTTCTTTTGCTAAAGAGGACATTTTGAGGAGATGTGTGCTGACATTCTTGCTAGAGTTGAGCCTCCACTGCACAGTTTGTTGGAACAAGCGAGTGAGTAATGTTTTGGCTATGTGTCTGTTTCATGTAGGGCTTTTTCAGTAAACGTTACAAATTGTTATTTTTTTCACCAAGAGCTAAAGAGGGACGACATCTATGCAGTAGAGATAGTGGGTGGAGCTTCAAGGATCCCGGCTGTTAAGGAAAGAATCAGCAAATTCTTTGGAAAGGAACTGAGCACCACACTAAATGCTGACGAAGCTGTGGCAAGAGGATGTGCTCTGCAGGTATCACATGTTGTACTTGTGTAAACCTAAACTTTGAACTGCTTTGTACATTTCAGTTTAATTTAATACAATTTACATCAAGTCAGATATATTTCCTTTTTCTTGTAGTGCGCAATTCTGTCTCCAGCATTCAAAGTCCGTGAATTCTCAATCACAGACGTGGTTCCCTACCCCATCTCTCTAAAGTGGCATTCAGCTGCAGAGGAGGGAGTGAGGTAAAGAATAATGAACTCTCTATGTTTCTATGTAAGTCTCTATATTTTAGATTTAATAATAATTATTATTATTTTTGTTCTAGTGATTGTGAGGTGTTTCCCAAAAACCACGCAGCCCCCTTCTCAAAAGTTTTGACTTTCTACCGGAGAGAGCCGTTCTCTTTAGAGGCCTACTATAATTGCCATAATGAGTTGCCCTATCCCGATCCCACTATTGGTAAGGCATATTGTGTCTAAAATCATCTTTCCTATGCTTCTGTATTCTACATAATTTTTTCATTTATTTGTCTAGGTCAATTTATGATCCAGAAAGTTGTCCCGCAGGCGTCTGGGGAGAGCTCTAAAGTTAAAGTTAAAGTGCGGGTGAACATTCATGGAATATTCAGTGTCTCCAGTGCCTCCCTGGTCGAAGTACAGAAGTGTGATGAGACGGAGGAGCCCATGGAAACAGACCAGACCCAAGACAAGGAGGCAGAGGTAAGGCATGAAAACACACTTGAAAAATAATCTGTTATTTTTGCTCGAATTTAAGTGTTTTTGTTCACAGAATAAAATGCAAACTGACCAAGAAGAGCACCAAGGTCAAGGGGAAAGTCCTAAAGAGCCAGAAGACAAAACATCTCAGGAAGCTGAAGAAATGGAGGCAAGAATCTGACTGCTGATCTCTAATGGGAGTCAGAGAGCCAATAATAAATGTGTGTGTGTGTTTTGTTTTTTTTAGACCACCACGCAAGAGAACAAGGGTGAAAAGAAATCTGACAATCCTCCACAAGCTAAAAAGGCTAAAGTAAAAACAAAAGTGCTGGAGCTTCCAATTGAAAACAGCCCACAGTGGCAGCTGGCGGTCGACATGTTGAATCTTTTTGTAGAAAACGAGGTAACTCCATTCACTCAGTGTGTATAGCTTAGCCTGTTTGACCGTCATTACACAGTTGTATACAGTGGTTACAGCTGCTGTTTTGGCTCCTCCACAGGGTAAGATGATCATGCAGGACAAGCTGGAGAAGGAGAGGAACGATGCCAAGAATAACGTGGAAGAGTACGTTTATGACATGAGGGACAAACTGCATGGGATGTATGAGAAGTTTGTCAGCGAGTCTGTGAGTCAATACGTCGACTAACAAAAAGCATGAAACGCATTTAACGAATGCGTGGACGGGTTTGGCTTCACGGTCGCTTTGTGTTTAGGACCGGGATGCCTTGTCTCTAAAGCTGGAGGACACTGAGAACTGGCTGTATGAAGAAGGCGAGGACCAACCCAAACAAGTGTACATTGACAAACTGGCTGAGTTAAAGGTAACGGAATTGGGGAATAAAAAGTAAATGATAACTCTGTTAATACTGACTTTTTTTTTTTTTACAGAAACTCGGTCTGCCTATCCAAGAAAGGTATTTAGAGGCGGAAGAGAGGCCTAAAGCTTTTGAAGAGTTGGGAAAACAAATTCAGCTGTATATGAAATTTGTTGAGGCATACAAGATGAAAGTACGAGCAAAGCTATGGACGATTTGTTGAACTGTTTTGTTTGCCCTTGTAATAGAAATGTATATCTATATTTTTAAGGAAGAGCAATATGACCATTTGGAAGAGGCTGATGTCACTAAAGTAGATAAATTGACCAATGATGCGATGATCTGGATGAACAGTGCCATGAACCAACAAAGCAAACAAAGTCTGACAGCTGATCCCACAGTTAAAGTCAAGGACATTGCAGCAAAAACAAGGGTATGTTTTTGTTCTGTTTTTAATACAAACTGAAGTTGTGTTTTATATAATTATGCCTGAACACACGTGAGTTCAGAGTTGGAGACCTGTAAACTCCATATTGAGTTCAAACATTCAAAATGACTGTTTGTGTTTTGCTTTCAGGAGCTCTTCTCTGCTTGTAACCCTATTGTGACCAAACCCAAGCCCAAAGTAGAGTTACCGAAGGAGGAGCCACCTGC